>ML380059.1:40218-51015 GCA_005239525.1 Nicotiana knightiana | reverse complement strand
ACGTCTATTCCCTGTGGGATCGACTCTAGGCATAATACCCCAGATTATATTTGCAGCGCCCGTCTATAAGACATAGTTGAGCGTGATCAACGACCTTAAAATCAAACACCCATGTTTGGAACAACTAATAATTCTCTTATCAAATATCTTTGTTAGAATTGTTTCCACCTTTCAAATAACGATAAGAATATAATTATTATCCTAAGAAGACTGGAGCCATAACCTAAGTTTGTCTGTAATGGTTCCAATCTCCACAACCAAAAACAAAAATAATAGATTTATATAGTGATACTGAACAAAAGAATTAGACTGAAGAGTAATAGTAACTAAGGATAGTGACAGAAAGAAAGGAGATGGGACAAGAGAGAGATCATGAGAGGGAATTTTCAAATAACAATTTGCATAACCGTATACTTGCACGAACTGGTAATTATAGTAATTGTATGGGTCAAGATCTGACCATATAGGAACGATCTCAAGATTCGATGCTAAGAAAGCAGTTAAGCCGTGATTATGCATACAAAAGGCCATAACAATGCATTCCACGACCATGGCCGAGGTTGATTCACTAAAAGGCCTTTGTGATGCAGTGCATACTGCGACGCCCAGAGAGGTCGACCTGGTGTACCAATGAACAATCATAGTATACCGGTTAAAGACCGTTGGTTAAATGAAAAAGGCTAGCATATATACAAGGGAGGGATTTGATGGAGGGGGCTCTCTCTCCTCTCTCCCATGGGAATAGAATACGAACTACATCTTGTAAGAAAAAGTCTGAGAGTCTGACTATTGTTTCTCTGTGTTATGAAGATTATGGAATCAGTAAAATCATAACCATTAATAGAGATCTTTCTCCCCCCTCTTTTGCATTCCACGTTGTATCATAATGACACCATGAATGTGAGTTTTCCAAATACGTTTATTAACCCTTACGATCTTAGTAAGGTCGTAAATTTGCTTTCACTCAGTCTCTCTTACTTAAAGATCCTTCGATCTAGCATCAATTAACTTTTGCTAAGATTTACCCTCTATTTTCTTAACCTATTAATGTTTAACAAAAGGTCTCGCACTTTCTGACAAAACAATTTGGCGCCGTTTATGGGGATTTCCTAGCCAAAGCCTTAGTCCCCTATATATCCACCAAACCAACCAAGAATAAAATCCTTACACGAAATCGGAGCTATGCCTGGCTTATACACAATGCCTATGTCGCGCCACGGCAGCAACTCTGGCGCATCGCGGGCGTGAACCATTATAGTGGAGCTGTGACTATTACACATCAAGCGCACCCGTAATCTTGCCTCCAAGTTAGCCAACCAGGTTAGCACCCCTCACATAGTAATCTTACTATATGGGACGATGCTTGTTGTAGAACTTACTATTAAAATGTTCTTCATCTGTGCGTTTGTGGTATAACTTATGTCACTGTTACCTTGGCACGTCCGGGACTGAAACAAATCGGGACTCGAACTCGAGGATCTAATGGGTGGGGTGAACCATCCACCCACGGAATGCTCAAGCTCAAACAATGACGAGGTGGGATGTGAAGCTGACATCATGCCTAAAGAGCGCAATCGGCGATGGAAACGTGACCAATCTCCCTCATTCATCAGCTAACCAACCAACCAAGGTAACAAACAGTTCCTTATACCTTTAACTCGTTATTCTTTTTACAAAAAAAGTCATGAAACGAAGAGCAGGAACGCCCCTCACGAATATACGAGTAAAAACCTAGCCGACAACGGCTCTAAATCCCTCCATGCGGCAGCGAGCAAACTGAGGAGAACCACACACACCATACTGTAGTGCAAGTAATAGACAAACGGCTCAGAACGAACCGACTACATTAAGAAAATCTCCATAAGCAAAGGATTGTACGGCAAACTCGAAGACGTCCCAACACAAGTAGAACGTGGGTACCAAGAGCTCGTCCATATGTTCGCCACAGATATGCAACACTTACTCACCCGGCCGTATACGTCGTCACATATGAACCTCTAAGCAACAAACTCACCACCTGCGCCGTCGACGGCCTCTCCAGGTTGAGCAATGAAGGGACTATATAAACCGGGACTCACCCCGATGCATGCATAAGCAAACACATGAAACTCCAATTAAAGGCAAGGTAGCACGCGAAACACTTATGCCACTCCACGAGTCGCCAAAGTAAAACTCGACCTCGCTCGAGTTGCCAAAGTAAGACTCGACCTCGCTCGAGTCGCCAAAGTAAGACTCGACCTCGCTCGAGTCGCCACATTAAGACTCGACCTCACTCGAGTCGCCAAAGTAAGACTCGACCTCGCTCGAGTTGCCAAAGTAAGACTCGATCTCGCTCGAGTCGCCTAAGTAAGACTCGACCTCGCTCGAGTCGCCAAATTAAGACTCGACCTCGCTCGAGTCGTCAAAGTAAGACTCGACCTCGCTCGAGTCGCTAAAGTAAGACTCGAACTCACTCGAGTCGCCAAAGTAAGACTCGACCTCGCTCGAGTCATTTACATTCGACTTCACTCGAATAATTTACATTCGACCTCGCTCGAATCATCTATATTCGACCTCGCTCGAATCATCTACATTCGACCTGGCTCGAATCATCTACATTCGACCTGGCTCGAATCATCTACATTCGGCCTCGCTCGAATCATCTACATTCAGCATCGCTTGAATCATCTACATTCGACCTCGCTCGAATCATCTACGTTCAACCTCGCTCGAATCATTTGCACTCGACTCCTCTCGAATTAATTTTAACAATTCGTTCTCGCTTGAATTGAGTGAAGTCGACTTCGTTCGAGTCTCCCAAACTCGAGGCATCTCGCTCGAGCTCGCCAATCCGCTCTTCGAGCCTTGCCTCCTTCATCGTGGCCGTCTCCCTCTACACCTCTCGTTCGGATCTGAGGACACGCACGGTATCTTCCAGCGCCGCCGCCTTCGCCACAGCCTCAACTCGGGCCACTTTAGCCCTCTCCAACTCCACCACTTTCCTTTCCAAATCGGCCACCTTTTCGGTCCATTCCTCGCTCAGATCAGCAACTATGGCGGCATTCTACTCAAGCTCGACCCATAAAGACGATACCATTGCTTGAAGGTCCTCGCACTCGGCCGCGACACCCTGTCCACCTCGAGCTCCTTGTTTTTAACTCTAATCAATCCCTCGAGCTCGCTACATCAGCGGATAGACCGTCAGGTCCTCATCCTTTTTCTCTAGTTCCTCCTTAAGGGGTCGAATGTCGCCACATGCCCTAAGCCGCATGTGTATCTTTCGACACTTATTGCGATACCGGCGGTACTTCGCGGCCATTACAGAAAGATTTCGACCCGCGTCTCGGCCCGACGAGCGCTTTCAATCTTCAATATGTAAGTCTAAAATCAAAAAGAAAAAGGAGACTCAGCAAAAATGGAAGACACAAAAGAAAAGGAAGTAAAATCAAGGAACTCACCCGTAACGCCATTCCAGTCGCACCGCGTGACAAGCCAGAGTTGTTAATCTCCCGAAGAGACTTGTTTTCGGCGGCGGAACTTAAGAGGTCAAATTGCTCCACCAAATCCACTGTATTCTCCAAAAGATTAAAATCCGACGGGATCTCGAGCCCACGGGAAGGACCGCCGGCCATCACCTCTACCCTGGTAAAACCCTCTTCAAACAACTGCATATCCTCAGGATCGATGTCCGATTCGGACTTGTATATCCACCACTACGCCCTTCAATATCTCATCAACTAAAGAGGAGGTGTGAGCCTGCTGAGACGAGGAAGGTCCACTCTGAACAACAACAGCAGCCGCCGAACCCTATCGCGGCACCATCACGACCTCTTCCGTCCCTGGCTCAGATAACACATCCGCTCCCTGAGTGACGCCTCTCACATTTTCAGACATCGCCTATATGGGATCAACCCTCAAGGGTACATCAATCAGAGGCGTCTCTTCTGATGCTATCCTCTGCCTCTTTGATGGGGTCTCTTCGACCACTCCATGAGAGGATTCGATCACCGAGCGAACCTTGGGACCCGGAGAGTCTGAGCAAGGAACAATCTCAGTACGACCAAATCCGGATGCCGACTCGACGGGAACAACAGTCTATTTCCGAACACCCCCATCAACAACCACCTGAAGTGCAAACCTAGTAGAGGAGGCCAGCTGGCGGAAGGCAAGAGTAGGGGCCCTCGCTCTTCTCGCCCCTCTCCGGCCTGTCAAAAATGACACACGACTCTATATAAGCACCAAGCAGAGAAAAACGTAGGGCAAAAGATGAACGACTATGGCCAAGATAAGGAACTCACTGACAGAAGGTTTACGCCCAAACCTTTCATGGAAATGTGTCTATTCGCGAATTCCCACTGTGTGAGGCAGAACTGAAGCCACCCATTCGCAGATGTCCCTAACTAGCGAAGGAGGCAAGCTCTCAACTACAACAAAAATGGAACAAACAAACAACAGTCAGCCAGCGAAATCACGAGATGCGGATAACCAATCAACGTAATAAAAATTAAAGGCGAAGGAAGACTCACGGGCAAAATTCCACGTCTCAGAAAACCCGTTGAAATTAGACACCAAATGTTCTGTGCGGACGTAGAAGAAACTCTCCTAAAAATGACGATTAGTCTTATCGTCCATTCCAACCACCAAACTCTTAGTACCCCGATGGCGGAGGTGCACATAGTGCCCCTTTGAAAGCTGGGGACGAAGAGATGCATCATATGTTGAAGGGAAACGCCACGGCCAGCCAGCTCCGCGTACTTGTCGAGCATCAAAAAGAGTTTGTATATGTAGGGGGTGAGCTAGGCCGGACACACCTCGTAGAAACGGCAGAAATCCTCCATCAATGAGGGAAGAGAGAGCGTATATCCAATAATGAAAGGGTACGCGTAGATTGCGCAGTACCCTGGGCGATGCAAGTGAACTATGTCACCTTCTACCTGGACAAGTTCAATATGTTCCGTAATCCTCCACTTGATTTTGGATGCATCAAGTGCCGCAGCATCTATTATAGAGAGCACCAGCGCAGGCTCCTCTTCAGCGGCGTGGTTAAAGTCATTTCGTGGCTTCCCCCGGCGGGGCACCACCTCATCTACCGTCGGAAAACTCTCGTCTTCTGTTAAACTCACTCCCTTGTCGTGGGAAGGAGCGATGTTTTTTGGCACCGGAGCATTAAAAACTGGGTTGGGATTAGAAGAAGTACTAGCCATTTCGAATAAATGCAGAGATTGTGGATGTAATGAAAGAGGTATGATAGTCACAAAGGATGCCTGAATTTTACGAAGTACGAACGAGGGAGAAAGAGCTTGTGCTTTCAGAGGTTTTCCTTAAAACGATTCGAATAATACTATACCTGAATGAAAGTCCCCTATTTTATAAAGATAGAAGCGCCAGTTTAAAGAAATGAAAAGCCGCCTTTTTCAAAAAGTAACAGGATTGGCACAAGAAACGATGTGACACTCAGCAAACGTGTGCCATAATGACACTTGACGAATTTAATGTCATACCAGCTGACAGACTGGCCTGGCAACTCACCCAGAATATCACATCATTACCCCTCAGGGAAACGCTCACTCCTCGACCAAAACAGTCAGATTGTTGTGCCGATATTGACAAAGTCCGCCTATTGTGCTCGCCTAAGGCCGACCACCATAGGCGGAGGGACTAAATGTATGGTCTAAATCTGACCACATGGGAACGACCTCAAGGTTCGATGCTAAGAAAGTGGTTAAGACGTGATTATGCATACGAAAGGCCATAACGATGCATTCCACGGCCATGGCCGAGGTTGATTCACTAAAAGGCCTTTGTGATGTAGTGCATACTGCGGCGCCCAGGGAGGTCGACCTTGAGTACCAATGAACAATCATAGTATACCGGTTAAAGACCACTGGATAAATAAAAAGGGCTAGTATATATACAAGGGAGGGGATTTGATGGAGGGGGATCTCTCACCTCTCTCCCATGGGAATAGAATACAAACTACATTTTGTAAGAAAAAGTCTGGGAGTCTGACTATTATTTTTCTGTGTTATGAAGATTATGGAATCAGTAAAATCATAATCATTAATGGAGATCCTTCTCCTCCCTCTTTTGCATTCCATATTGTATCATAATGACACCATGAATGTGAGTTTTCCAAATACATTTATTAACCCTTACGATCTTAGTAAGGTCGTAAATTTGATTTCACTTAGTACTTAAAGATTCTTCGATCTAGCATCAATTAACTTTGGCTAAGATTTACCCTTTATTTTCTTAACCTATTAATGTTTAACAAAAGTTCTCGCACTTTTTGACAAAATAGTAACTACATTCCTTCTATTGTCTGGCAATTCCTTGACACATGTGCCTTTAACCTGGGTCTCAATTGTAGTCCAATAACCTCTTGTTAGGTTATTTCACATCCTGACTCGTGCGCAACCCATTCTCAGACCCAAGTACTTTACTTTGGTTTACCCGGGCAATTTGCAGCCATACCCTACATAGCAGTCACCTTTTAACCTATACCCTATTTTTAAAAATTATTTATTTGGTAGCCAGCTGATAAAAAATCCGCACTAATATGACCATTCTACCCCTCACAAAATATATAAAAACACTTCACGATTTGAATCATGCACAAAACACTTCACCGATCCTCCTCCATCACTCCGTCTCTTCTCAGATCTCCTCTCCCAAACCAGAAATTTGAACCAGACTCAAATTCAAAAATTCAAATTGTAAGTTTTCGAATCTGATTGATGTTCATGATACCTGAGATTTTCAATGACGAAGTTTTGGACTGCATAACATGCTGTAGTTTTTGCTAACGTTTTTGGTTTATTTTCTAAACAAGGTGAATTTTTTGCTTTATTTGCTAAAAAATTATTTGTTTGGCTAAACTTCAGAACTAATAATATGCTTAAGTTATGTACTGTGTTTTATAGTTTTTTGATGAGTTTTTTTCAAAAACTTAAGCATAGATACTGACATTGTTAAGTTCATTTTCCAAACATTTCCGCATAAATGCTGAAGTTTTTCTTTAATTAAGGTATTTTTTGACTTTATAGAAAAATAATATTAAAAAAAGCGCAGAAAAACTTAAGCATCTTGTGCTCAAGTTTTTTAGATCATTTGCTAATACTTCAGCTCTTCAGATGCTGAAGTTTTCTTCTGGATACAATAGTATTGTCATGACCTTTTCCAAAAACCTCAGCACAATATGCTGAAGTTTTTTAGTCCATTTGCTAATACTTCAGCTCCGCAGATGCTGAAGTTTTCTCCTGGATACAATAGTTTTGTCATGACCTTTTCCAAAAACCTCAACACAAATATGCTGAGGTTTTTTAGTTCATTTGCTAATACTTCAGCTCCGTAGATGCTGAAGTTTTTTCCTGGATACAATAGTTTTGTCATGACCTTTTCCAATATGCTGAGGTTTTTTAGTTCATTTGCTCATACTTCAGCTCCGCAAATGCTGAAGTTTTCTCCTGGATACAATAGTTTTGTCATGACCTTTTCCAAAAACCTCAGCCCAATATGCTGAAGTTTTTTAGTTTATTTTCTAATACTTCAGCACTGAATGTGCTGAAGTTTTTCTCCCGTGCTATGTAATTTTCTCCTGCATGCTCAAGTTAAATATAGTTTGTGCTTAACTTTTGTTCAACATTAATCAGATTTTTCATGAGCTTTTTTCTATTGTACATTTTCTCAAACTTCAGCTTTTTTTCATTATTAAATTCTTATCCTAATACTTGACACTAAACATGCTTCTCTAGGATGAGTTCAATTTGTGTTGTACTTAATTTCAATGGGAGGTGGACTACTGACTTCAAATACTTGGATCATGATACAAAGCTTGTTCTTATTAATAAACAAGTATCATTCAATTCTTTCCTGAAAAAAATTAGTGAAGTTACAAATATTGATTCAAGCAGATATTCCGTAAAGATATGGTTTGATATCAAACTAAATACAAGCAAAGGTATGCTTGTAACTTCAGATGAAGAACTCAGTACTTGTATACATTTGCTCACAACTGATTCAGTCTACAAGAATTGTCATTTTGTCGTCGAAAAAATACAACGTTCTGCAACATTCAACCAATCTCTTGACAGTATAGCAGCTTCAGAACAACTTGGTGATTATCAACATGATCTAGGGCAGCCAATAGTGGTAGTAGACAACAAGCAATAACTTTCTAACATTACATCTGCTTCAGAATATAGAATGCTACAACAATCACCCCCTCCTCCAATAAATTCATACCAGTTTGTAAATGAGCAAGAAGAAGAAGGACAACTAATAATGCAAATTGACAACCGACACACAATCCAACAAAATTTTTTGCTACCTTCTGCAATGATAAGCAACAACGAAGATGAAGAAAATATGGAATTAATACCGGTAACATCAGATATAATTGATGAAATTGCTAAACTTCTAGTGCCTCTAAGAAATCAAGAAAAGGAGTGAGGGGAAAGCTGAAAGAATCTCCACCATGTAAAATACTTAGGCATGATGCACTGCCTNAGTTTGTGAATGAGCAAGAAGAAGAAGGGCAGCTAATAATGCAAATTGACAACCAACACACAATCCAACAAAATTTAAGCAACAACGAAGATGAAGAAAATATGGAATTAATAGCAGTAACATCAGATACAATTGATGAAATTGCTGAAACCTCTAAGAAATCAAGAAAAAGAGTGAGGGGAAAGCTGAAAGAATCTCCACCATGTAAAATACTTAGGCATGATGCACTGCCTGAGGAAGTAAGAGTAGGATCAATTTTTGAGAACAAGGAAAATATGACTAAATTTTTCTACAGCTTGGAGATAACCCAAAAGGTTGAATTCACAGCTGTTAGATCATGTTCAAAGAGATATGAGCTGAAATGCATTGAGGAGCAATGTGGTTGGATTGTGCGTGCTACCAGAATAAAAAATTCCACACTTTTCAGGGTGATAAAATATCATAACAACCATGAATGCTCAGTTGATGCAAGAAAATCAGATCAGAAGCATGCTACATCAAATTTTATAAGTGATCAAATTTTAGAACATGTTCGAGACAAAAAGATAGAGGTTACACCAGCCTTTGTAGAAAATGAAATGAAAAAGAAATTTGGAATTGACATTGAATATCACAAGGCATGGCGTGCTATTCAAAAAACTATTGCATGCATAAGGGGAACACCGGAAGAGAACTACCAGATTCTTCCTTCATACCTACACATGATGGTGCATAGAAACCCAGGAACGTACACAAGAATAAAAAGAGATGAGCAGAATTGGTAAGCAAAACAAATACCAACCATCAGCCTAAAGTTAAACTTCACACCTTATGATTTGTTTTTTTGTGTTTCACTGTCCAGGTTTTGTTACATGTTCTTTGCTCCAGCAGCATCAATAGCTGGTTGGTCCTACTGTAGACCTGTTATTGCAGTAGATGCAACATTTTTAAAGTCAAAATATCGTGGCATTCTATTTGTTGTTATATCAAAGGATACAAACAATCAAATATTTCCTCTATCTTTTGGTGTAGCAGAATCAGAAAACAATGAGACATACATTTGGTTATTCGGATAAATGAGAAAAGTAATTCAAGTACGTCATGAACTGGTTTTATTGTCAGATAGAAACCAGTCTATTGCCAATGGGATTAGAAAATTTTATCCTGAAGCTCACCATGGTATCTGCCTCTATCACTTTGAGAAAAATTTAAAGCAAAGACATGCAAAAGCCAGGGTAATAAATCTTTTTCAAAGCGCTGCAAGGTCATACAAACGTGAAGATTTTAATAGTTAATGTCCCAACTCAAAAGTGTTGATAAGAAAATATACAATTACATAATGGAAGAGCCTCCAGAAAGATGGGCTCGATCGTGGTTCCCACGGCGACGTTATGATATACTGACAACAAAGATTGTAGAATCAATGAATTCCGTGTTACTAAAAGCGAGAGAAATGCCTATTTTAAGAATGTTAGATTACATCCAAGAAAAGTTGGGAGAGTGGTTTTACGAACGGAGGAAAAAAGCAAATGAAACTTTTTACAAAGTATCAATATGGGCAGAAGAAGAGATGACTAAGAAGATGGACTTGGCTTGCAAAATGATTGTGAGTATATTTATTAACTTCATGATTTACTTTCAGCATGTTTTCTCTATATCATAATCACTTCTGCTTTTTTTATCTGGTACAGTGATTTACTGCTTACATATAAAAAACTTCATACTAGCGGAAGTTTTGTCCCTAGATTCTATAGTTTTGTCGTCATGAGCTTTTTGTAAAAACTTAAGCACCCATCATGCTGAAGTTATGAGCTTTATGAAAAACTTTAGCAGAAGATGCTGAAGTTAATTCGCTCACTTGTAAAAACTTCAGCACACCATGTGCTGAAGTTTTGTCCTGGATTCTATAGTTTTGTAGTCATGATCTTTTTGAAAAACTTCAGCATAATTACTTCTGCTTTTTATATCTGCTGCAGTGATTTACTGCTTACATATAAAAAACTTCATACTTTTTCTTTTTGAATCAATAATACACTAATATTTTCTATTCCTTCTTAGGTGTTCAACCTTGATTCAATGTTGTTTAGAATAAATAGTGAAGGAATCGAATTCATTGTGGACTTAAAAAGGAGAACTTGTGACTGCTTGGAATTTCAACTTGATGAATTGCCCTGTCCACATGCAATTGCTGCTATTAATAAGAGATATTTGCAAAAATCTGATTACTGCTCAAATTGGTATTCAAAGGAAACATGATTCAAAACATATGAAGGATATGTGAATACTGTGGGAGATCAAAAATCATGGGATATTCCACCAAATATACAATCT
>ML380059.1:0-40034 GCA_005239525.1 Nicotiana knightiana | reverse complement strand
GAAAAAGATAAGTATCAATTTAAAAAAAATGCTGAAGTTTAGTCGTCATGAGCTTTTATGAAAAATGCTGAAGTAAATTAGTTCATTTGTAAAGACTTAGTTCATTTTATAAACACGTCAGCACCTTACGTGCTGAAGTTTTTATCACTGTATTCTATAGTTTAGTCGTCATGAGCTTTATGAAAAACTTCAGCACAAGATGCTGAAGTAAATTAGTTCATTTTTTAATACTTCAACAACCACTCTGCTGAAGTCGTTATCCCTGGATTCAATAGTTTTTTAATATCCTATGCTGCACTTTTTGTCCCTGGATTCTATAAGCAATTAGTTCATTTGAAAAAACTTCAGCATATTGTTTACCTAAGACAAAATAGACAAACGTATTTGATAATGCAAATAGAAGAAAAATTTAAAAGACAGAGATCACATTATTCACACAATTCATTTTATTTTCACTACCAATTACAATCAACAATAACAACAACAACAACAACAACCACAACAACAAGGAGGATCATCTATTTCGCCCTGGAGTTATATTATAGTTTACCAGAAAAGCTATATCCTCCTTTTTGGCTGTTTCTGACAAAACTTTACTATGGACGTATATATTTTGATCACTCCCAGTCCCAACTATTGCTTCACAAGATGGAAGTTTTGGTTGTTTGTGGTAGTTTTTACTAGCAGGAAGAAACCAAGATATGTCTTTCTGATGTAAAAAGTTAGGGGTGGTGTTTTTCCATGACTAGAAAATTATAGACATGAGACATAGGGGAATGAAGAGGAGTAGGTGCTACCGATGGAGAGTCATCTAAGGTTCGAAGATCTTCCAGGGGAATGAATATCTCCATGACTAGAAAATAAGAGCCATGACACATTCTTTTCTTCTACTTGACAACCTTCTCAAATGAGCTTGGATAACCTTGACAACTACGTTCAAGGTTAATCCTGTGCTGGAATGATTCATCGACAATAAACTTTGATCTGATTCTTTCCCAATCAACTTTTATGTGATCCCACTTTTGCATAAGGTTACACATTGATACGTTATTGTTCCAATCAGACTTCAAACTATCCCACTTCTGCAAAATTTCTTCCATTGAAAGCTTCCTACTTTCACTTGCAACAGACATTCTTTCTTCTAAAAAAGATGAACGACTAAGGATGAATATAAATTTAAAGAAATATGATAGAAGTCTAAGGATAACTATGAAACTTTTCAAGTGAAGAGATTATTAATATATCCAAAGAGTGCACCTAATCAATTTATTATCTATAAATATAAAAGTAACTTTTCAGGTCTATTTTACTGTTTTACGTTCAGAGAAATTCAATGTAAAAAGATAAGTAGGTGGTAAAACAAGTAAGCGGTAAATGTTACTTCTGCCTGTCCACAGTTTTTGTACAGAAATAAAATAACTTCAGCCTCATAAATTTTCAGACAATAAATGTAAACGTAAGATAAGTAGGTGATAAAAGAGAAAAACTAGCTAGTAAATGCTAAAACAATAAGTATCAATTTAAAAAAATATGCTGAAGTTTAGTCGTCATGAGCTTTATGAAAAAATGCTGAAGTAAATTAGTTCATTTGTAAACACTTCAGCACGTAATGTGCTGAAGTTTTTATCACTGGATTCTATAGTTTAGTCGTCATGAGCTTTATGAAAAACTTCAGCATTTTATGCTGAAGTAAATTAGTTCATTTGTAAACACTTCAGCACGTAATGTGCTGAAGTTTTTATCACTGGATTCTATAGTTTAGTCGTCATGAGCTTTATGAAAAACTTCAGCACAAGATGGTGAACTAAGTTAGTTCATCTTTAAACACGTCAGCACCTTACGTGCTGAAGTTTTTATTACTGGATTCTATAGTTTAGTCGTCATGAGCTTTATGAAAAACTTCAGCACAAGATGGTGAACTAAGTTAGTTCATCTTTAAACACGTCAGCACCTTACGTGCTGAAGTTTTTATTACTGGATTCTATAGTTTAGTCGTCATGAACTTTATGAAAAACTTTAGCACAAGATACTGAAGTAAATTAGTTCATTTGTAAATACTTCAACATCCTAGGTGCTGAACTGTATTCTATAGTTTAGTCGTAATGAGCTTTATGAAAAACTTCAGCAAGAAATGCTGAAGTAAATTAGTTCATTTGTAAATACTTCAACATCCTAGGTGCTGAACTGTATTCTATAGTTTAGTCGTAATGAGCTTTATGAAAAACTTCAGCAAAAAATGCTGAAGTAAATTAGTTCATTTTTAAATACTTCAGCTACAATTGTGCTGAAGTTTTAATCCCTGGATTCGATAGTTTAGTCGTCATGAGCTTTATGAAAAACTTCAGCACAAGATGCTGAAGTATATTAGTTCATTTTTAAATACTTCAGCTACAATTGTGCTGAAGTTTTTATTCCTGGATTCGATAGTTTATATAGCCAAAGAATGCACCTAATCAATTTAATATTTAATATAAAAGATATTAGATTTCACTTATATCCTTTAAAAAAATAAAAAAAATTGTTTTTCATTTACAAGTTATACTCTATTAAAAAAATTCACACAGAGTATCTTCATATTCTCCATAGTCATCTCCTAATTTCTCTTCTGGAGTATCATAGCCGCTTTCCTTTTTCCACATTGCATGAGCCCACAGATTTGCAGCCAATTCTTTCCTGAATGTAAGAGCCTGACTTTGATTGAAACTAAAGACATCTTCTCTCTTCAAGCGCATGTCCATGAACTTAAGAGTATATATACCACAATCAACACTACCAAAACACGCGAAAACAAGAATTGAAGAATAGTTAACACAAGAAGAAAAAATAAGAAACATAAGATGCATCGTTAAAAGATATGCGAAACACGTACTTGTTACCCTGTAGGGGTGACTTCATCCACATAATTTGAAATTTATCCACACAATTTTCTGCCCAACCCTTATTGTGTGATGCAAAGTCCAAGCATTTGAGACAGTGTGGGATCAACGGGGCATAAATTTCGACATGTTTAAACGCACTTTCATATGGTTGATTTTTTAAGGAATCATACACATATATAATTTTATCTTTAAAGCTCAGAATTCCAAAAAAGTAGTGTGTTGATGTCTGCTTCCCTGTTGGCGGAAGTCGAAATGGAAAAAATACTTTTTCAGCACATGCCCATGAGATCCCACATGAGAGGTCAGTGCCTCTTACATAGTTGGCCACCATTTCACCAGTTGATTGATCATAAATCCAAGTATACTCTGTAAGTTCCTGAAACACCACTTCCTCTTCTTCTTTAGATTTCCTCTTTCTCTTTTTACTTTTTGACTTTTCCCTCATTTTTAATTTTTTTTTCTTTTCGTGATATGTAGGGTGAACAGTACCTAGCTTAGTCATGTACCAATCAAAAAGTAAATTTGTTATTGCACATCTTGATTTTGAATAACTTGGAAGGTGATAGAAATATTTTTTTTGCAAGAAATATATGCCCACTTCAATATGCTGCAATAGAACAACAACAAAAGAAAATTATAAGTATGAATTCAGCATATAAGTATGAAAATTTTGAAAAAATGCATTACAACTAGAAACTACAAACTGCATGACAAAAACTCAAGCATATTGAGTTTTAAGTTGCAGCATGTTTGATTTGAAAAGTTTAGAAAAAAATAAATAGAGACTGCATGTCAAAACTTCAGCATAAATGCTGAAGTTGTTTAGTTCATTTTCCAAAACTTCAGCATAAATAAGCTGAAGTTTTAGTTTTAATTGCTAAACTTCAGCACTAAAAATATGCTTAAGTTATGTCCTGCTTTCTATACGATAAAAATAAGCTGAAGTTATGTCCTGGTTTCTATACTATAATAATGACCTGAGATTTTGAGAAATACAGTTGTAAACTAAATCAAAAAACAAACTTAATAACTTACTTCATCCGAAAGATCAGAGTTAGGATCCACAAGCTCGGTAAAGAACGACTTTGGAATGGGCATTCCAGCTAATCTGAATGGATTGAAATTATATTCACTATCATCCTTCTTCAGCCAGTCATTAAATTTTCCAATAATTCTATTGTCTCGACTAACATAATGGAAGGGACACCTTCGTGTAATTTTTTCTTCTTTCCAATCTTGCCCCCTTCGCTTTTGTTTAGGAACAACATAAGGAGATTTCAACCAAATACTCTCCAAACGAATCCTTTTCTCTTTTTTAACTGGTTTTCTTTTTGGTTGCTCTTCCTGCTGTTCTGTCACAACTAACTGCTGCATCTCAGCAGCAAGGGAAGATTCCACAGCCATGCTAGCACCTACTTCAACAACTTCCTGCTGTTCCTTCACAGCTAACTGATGCTGTTCAGCAGCAGGGGGAAATTCCATAGTCCCGTCTGTGCTACCCATTGAAAATGAACATATGTTGAAGTTGGGAATATCACTGGTGTCCCTCATAACATTAGGAGACATGGAAATCTTCCTTCTTTTAGGCTTTGGAAGAAGTTGTGATGCATCAGATGATATCTGCAAAAGCAAGGAAAATATATACATAAATACAACTGATACAAAACACACATTAGGCAAAACAAAACAACTTGTAATCGAATTGCAGAAAATAACTACCTGGTCTAAGTGCACAGATGGTGTTTGAACAGATCCACTTCTACTAAGGTTAAATATGCCTATATCTTCATGCAAAAAAAAAAAAATTAAATAATACTGACTAAATTTTATAAAATAATACAAAAACAATCNCTCCAGGTTCATCCAATTGTGCAGCAACATCAAGGAGCATTTGAGTATTCTCTGAAAGAATTTTATCAACTCTATCTTCATTAAATTCAGCATCATCAGAGAGTTTTTCAGTTGTATTAACTTCCACTGCATGTTCATAAAGAGGGGGGACAGATAAATGATCTATATATATATCATATATATAGAGAAAATTTTTATACCTGTACTATGAATTTCCTGTGTCGCTTCACCTAGCAAAGCGATTTTAGCGCAAATAGCAAGTGCGTCTGCAAATGGATTACCTCTCTCAATATTGGTACACGCATCACTAGATGTCCGTTGTTTAGTACGAACAGATGCATGATCTCCATCACCACTTGGTGCATCTCCTTCATAATCAACACCTTGATCATCTACACCTTTCTTGCTTCCAACATTCACAGTTGATAAATGTTCATCAACTACATCTTTGCTCGCTCGATCAATGCTGGGATGTTCGTTGTTAAATTGTTGTTCAACACGTTGATCTCCTTCAACATCCACTCTCACAGGAGTACCATTTTCATGTGCTTCATCATGAGCAGCATTCATATTCGATAGATTCTCAAATGAGTTATTCATCCTATCATATTATCGAGACTTCATAAAGGAGCCATCATCTGTTCCATTTGATTTCTCGACAATCTTGAACAACTCTTGAAACTTCTCATCAAAATATTCCTAGAAAAAAATTACTAACAATGATTAATCTAAATAACATTAGCACAGAAAAAAAAGACTTCTCTATAAATTAGCTTACCTTGACTTTTCCAAATACTTCATCAACAATAGCAGATTGCTCATCCTCTTTAAATTGAGCAATAACTTCTTTTGCAATTAATTTTCTTTCTGCTTCTGCTTGCCTTTTAACCTCATTCGTTACCCTCTAGTATAGAGACAAAACTTAAGCTACTACTATACTTCAGCTATAAAAACTTCACATGCTGAAGTTCAGCAAAAAAAAACAGAACAAATTTCATCACAAAGAGACCAAAACTTCAGCTACTAAAATGTTGAAGTTCAGGAAAAACAAAACAAAACTTCAGCTACTAGAGTGCTGAAGTTCAAGAAAAACAGAATAAACTTCACCTACTAGAATGTTGAAGTTCATCACAAAAAGAACAAACACTTAAGCTACTAGAATGCTGAAGTTCAAGAAAAATAGAACAAAACTTCAGCTACTAGAATGCTGAAGTTCAGGAAAAACAAAACAAAACTTCAGCTACTAGAGTGCTGAAGTTCATCACAAAGAGAACAAAACTTCAGCTACTAGAATGCTGAAGTTCATAAAAAAGAGAACAAAAATTAAAGCTACTAGAATGTTGAAGTTCAAGAAAAACAGAATAAAACTTCAGCTACTAGAACGCTGAAGTTCAGGAAAAACAAAACAAAACTTCAGCTACTAGAGTGCTGAAGTTCATCACAAAGAGAACAAAACTTCAGCTACTAGAATGCTGAAGTTCAGGAAAAACAAAAAAAAACTTCAGCTACTAGAGTGCTGAAGTTCATCACAAAGAGAACAAAACTTCAGCTACTAGAATGCTGAAGTTCATCACAAAAAGAACAAAAACTTAAGCTACTAGAATGCTGAAGTTCATCAAAAGAGAGCAAAAACTTCAGCTACTAGAATGCTGAATTTCAAGAAAAACAGAACAAAACTTCAACTAGTAGAATGCTGAAGTTCAGGAAAACCAAAACAAAACTTCAGCTACTAGAGTGCTGAAGTGCATCACAAAAAGAACAAAAACTTAAGCTACTAGAATGCTGAAGTTCATCACAAAGAGAACAAAAAATTCAGCTACTAGAATGCTGAAGTTCAAGAAAAACAGAACAAAAACTTTAGCTACTAGAATGCTGAAGTTCATCACAAAAAGAACAAAAACTTAAGCTACTAGAATGCTGAAGTTCATCACAAAGAGAACAAAAAATTCAGCTACTAGAATGCTGAAGTTCAAGAAAAACAGAACAAAAACTTTAGCTACTAGAATGCTGAAGTTCATCACAAAAAGAACAAAAACTTAAGCTACTAGAATGCTGAAGTTCATCACAAAGAGAACAAAAAATTCAGCTACTAGAATGCTGAAGTTCAAGAAAAACAGAACAAAAACTTTAGCTACTAGAATGCTGAAGTTCATCACAAAAAGAACAAAAACTTAAGCTACTAGAATGCTGAAGTTCAGGAAAAACAGAACAAAACTTCAGATACTAAAATGCTGAAGTTCAGCACAAACAGAACAAATCTTCAGCTTAAAACGTGATGTAGTTTTACAAAAAACACACAAAAATAAAACTAAAAATTCAGCACAAAACTTACAGAACACATCGTATTGACTAATTCATTGTCAAACGCCGTTGTAGAACGGTTAGAACGACTCTGGGTACGAGGTGATTCAGCAGTTGAAGTTCGACGGGTTTCTTTTGATCGACTCCGACTACGTGGTGATTCACCAGTTGAAGGAACCGCATTAACTACCCTTGAACGAACCCGGCTGCAAGGCAATTGTCCAATCAAAGGCATTGAATTCAATTCCTCTTCTGTAGGAATTATATCCAATACCTTAAATTTCCGATATTCCTGTTTAATACAAAAAAAGTACATTATGAAAAATAAAATAAAAGTAATACATCAACATATTAACAAAACTACAAAAAATAAAAAAACATTCACTTACAGAATGATTACTGAAATATTTCTCAAGTTCTTTATATTTAGGCTCTCCCACACATGTATAACGTAACATCCTATGGAGCTGAGGAGAATCAAGGTACTCGTCTTCTTTAATATACCTCTTCTGAAGATCGGGGAAACGCTCATAGAACCAAACACACAATGTATATGAAAATCCACCAACAATATACTCAGTTGAATGTTCGTTGGATTGGTTATCCAATGCATGTTTCATTGACGTAATGAGCTTCTCATAAGAGACATTACCCCAAGGATAATCAGCACAAGCATTATCATCTTCGACAATCGCTGCATAATCCTCTACTACCGTTGATTCATTCTTTTTACCAAATAGAACAGACTCCACAACAAGAATTTCCATAAGTTTAACTGCATCTTTATCACTCTCGCATCAATGTTTGAAATTTGCATCGTCCTTTTGAATTTCATTACGGGACATAAAATCTCGAATGTCCTTCAAGGTCACACCCTTAGACTTACCAAAATATCTCTTCAAAATCGTGCTCTCTTGTTTAGATGGTTTTTCAACATTATGTGCGGTGATCCTCAAACCGCACATAATGTGAAAGTCTTCAAGGGTGAACGATACATTATGCCCAAAAATCTTGAAACTAATGGAGTCTCGATCATTGGTGAATATTCGAGAAAGACACAAGCAATGAACCAACTTCATGCTGCATTTCAAGTTCTTCATAGCCAAAATATATCGAAAAGTACCATTAGTTAGATTTTCTTCTTGTGCAGGAGTCAAGAAAGTTTTGATTAAACTCTTCAAATTGTGGTTACCCTTCCAGTAAGCACGACAGTTAAACCAATCTCGAAACTCAAAATATCTTTCTCCTGCTCTTGTAGGAGGAACAATACGGACTGAAGGACCTTTTGATTGTGTACGATTTTTAGATGCTTTAGCTGCTGGAGGATTTGAAGGTGCTGTAGGATTTTGTAGAAGCCATCTGTTGAAAGAAAGTAAAAGATATCAGCTAAAAACATCAGCTCAAAGAAGACAAACTCAGCAAATATAAAACAAAAAACTTCAGCTCCCTATATACTGAAGTTTCAGCAAAACAAAGCACAAACTTCAGCTCCAAAACAAAAACAAGCTGAAGTTCACTAGTTACAAAACACAAAACTTCAGCTCCTACTTTCATAAAAATATAACACCAATAATTAAACAAAAAAAGAAAAAAAATTCAGCTCAAACTTTCAAAAAAATATAACAAAAAACACAAACAAAAATTCAGCTCCCTAGCTAAAGAATTTATAGAAATGTTCATTTAAAACAGACACACACGTTCAAAAACTTCAGCATATTACCAAAACAAACAAAAACTTAAGCTCCTAATATGCTGAAGTTCACCAAAATAAAATAAAAAACTCCAGCTCCTAAACAAAAACAAGCTGAAGTTCACCAGTTACAAAATACAGAACAGACACACACGTTCAAAAACTTCAGCATATTACCAAAAACTTAAGCTCCCAAATATCAGCTACAAAACAAAACATCAACTGCTAAAACGCTGAAGTTAACCAGTTACAAAACAAAAAAACTCAGCAAAGCACAAATTTAACACCAATAATTAAACACAAAAAAATAAAAAAATATTAGCCCCATAAAATTAAGGTATACGTGACAAAAAATCACTATAGAACTAACCCCTAGCAACCTATCGAACATGAATATCACAAAAAAAAAAACAAGAACATGACTATCACAAAAAAATAATACCCAGAAATTAAAGCGTAAAGGTACTGCAATGTACCTGTGATTATACGTAATATTGTTGGCGAACAAACAGTTGAAGCGATGAATAGCAAAAAACAATGACGATTGTAAAAGCGAAGAACGGGAGAGAGAGAGAAAGAGAGTATTTGCAAAGTAGAGGAATGAAGTTTACTTGAAGAGAAAGTAAGCTTGTAATAAAAAGGATAAAATTGTCTTTTCGAAAGGCTTTTAACAAAAAACGAATACGGGTGCAAACATAAAAACAAAGCGCGTACAGGTTAAAAAGGGGCGCCTAAATAGAGCGCCCCATGCAATTTTTACGGTTTACCCTATTCATAACATTGTCTAACAGAACATTTACGAGTACGGTTTCAAGGAACAATTTCACCGCGCTCAACATGATCAAAAAATGGTACAGAGTGTATTACTTGTACGTAATTTTATTACTAAATCTCTGTTTTATAACAACTCAGGGGAAGGAATGTCGACCATAACTCAAGATAATTGTTATAAGTATTTAATATTAACTCCTAAAATTAAATTAATTAAACATAGTGCATATAGGTCTTGGATTTTCATGATTTAATTCTTCATATCTGATGAGTAGTACTATACATAGCCGCATAGCAGTTTAAGGAGAACAATTCAAAAGGCATATATCTACAATCTATGTGAATGCAACTTTTATAATTCTGCGATTTTTGAAAAGTTAAAGCCAGTCTAGTTTAAGTATAGACGGTGTGATATGTAAAACGAAAACAAATCATTTTTTCACCAAAATAGAAAAAGAAATTTTCGAAAAAGAAGAATAAAACAGACTTTTGAAGCAAAGAGAGGAGACAAATATATCAATTGAGCCAATTCCATCGTACCGCATTGAAGCCCCCTAAATGGTAAAAATAGCATGGCTAATCAGTTTTCAGATTGATCATTTAAAAATAGTCATTGTTTACAAAGTCATTGAAAAATAGCGATTATTTCGCTGCAGCACGGAAAGTTCAAGCATAATATACTGGAGATTGATGGACTTGTGTATGAACTTCCAACATATTATGCTGGAACTCCAACACGCGGAAAGTTCCAGCATAATATACTGGAGACTGTATCACATGTGTATAAACTTCCAACATATTATGTTGGACCGATATAATATACTGGAACTCCAGTATATTATACTGAAGTATTTTCCTGATTTTGAACAGTGTTTTCATTCAAATTTATCTTTATATGAAAAGTGGCTAAATTTTGATTACTTTTGAAATTATAATTATTTTTGAACGACCACTTGTAAATCTGGTTACTTTTTAATTTTTCCCCCCCTAAATGGTTTGATCTGAGCCCAATAAAAGCCCAAACATTTTTATTAAATTTCTATGGTATCAATTTGATGAAGGTGGAATTGCCACGTAGGTGCGGCCGTTAACATGAACACAAAAACATAGGACTTATTAACTTCTTCATCATCATTTCATGTCATCAGTTTTCTGCATTGGCAAAATATGCAAATGGCTTTCAGAGTGGCAGCGCGTCCTGTTGTAAGACAAGCCAACAAAGCTCTGCTCTCACTTCCTCCCCATTATCTCACAACCAAATCCCACACTTTTGCTTCAAAATTTCTACCCAATTCAACCCCTCCTCTGCTGAATCAAAATGGTAACACTTTTGCTTCAAAATTTCTACCCAATTTTGCTCACTTTGATTCCAATTTCCTGTTTTTTTTTTTTAAATTCTAAGGGCCAAGATATTTGATTAGAGCAATCAGTGAAACAACTGTGGATCCTGTCGCACCAAAGAAGGATAATGAAGGCCACGAAAACTGGAAAATTAAGATGCTTTACGATGGAGACTGTCCCTTATGCATGCGTGAGGTAATGAACAAGTAAATATTCTTCTCCGTCCCCTGTTGGAGGACATTTTCTTTTAATTCCTTGAATTAGTAGTAAGAGATGATGCTCTATTATATATTGGATGATGGTTTTGTTAGGTTGACATGTTAAAAGAGAGGAACAAAGGTTATGGAACAATCAAATTTGTGGACATTAGTTCTGATGAATACAGCCCAGAGGAGAATGAAGGCCTTGATTACAAGACGGTATGTTCCTTAACTGCCTTTGGTATGTAGTGTAACTTAAACCATTCATTAAGTGATATGTACATCCTGTTAATTATTTAGCAAGAACCTAGTTATACTAATGCATTGCCTAGCGGTTCATAGTTTTATCCAGAACTTTTTTTTTAAATTTGTTATGACGCTGCTGTCCGGGCCAGATTGTGCACCTTGACTATTCACCGGTACTTGCTACCTCCCACGAGCACATGTATTGAGTTTGCCACTAAGATTGTTACGCGGCGCCTTCCTGAGATTACTTGGAAGGGGGACGTAAGGCTAAGCAATGTCCGTGTAGTTACTATCCGCCAACTGGGATCCCCTCCGTACTCTAGATGAGACTGTCAGTGTTGTACGGAAAGACCAATGTCAAGAGAAATTGAGAGAATAAAAAAGAGATTGAGAATGAAAGAAAGCTTAATTGCATTAATGAAAGCTACTACAGAAAGGCAACACGGTGTCAAGGGTAAAGGGGGAGAGACACCAGTACAGAGAATTGTTTGATTGCTTGATCCCCCTAATAAAGCTTTAAAAAAATAAACTAAAGCTACAGGACTGGACATAACTACGCTAGAGAGACATAATGGAAATACATGAAGTAAAACTACTCTATATTTACAGTAGAAATGACTTAGATTCCTACAAGATAGAAGCATATCCGTTGGCAGCAACCTTGTCTTTAGCATCAGAGTCTGCGCCGCGCAGTATCGTTGGCATCTACCTGCGGCTGGGCGCTGGCGAGGGCTATCTGTGAGCGACATAGGCACAAGTTCGCTTGTTACTTGGCGCGGCCAAGACCACGGGGCCATCCATGGTGCTAGGCATTCGGAGGCTCGCCATGGGCCGCGTCCAAGGGGTCATGGGGCATGACCTGAAAGCCACCATGGGAAGAAATCACCTAGTATTTTTACGGTATTTTCTTCTGTATCCATTGCTCGAGCTCCCTTCTATTTTTCAAGAAGCAATGACGATTTTGTCAACACTTGTTTAGGTTATGGGAACAATACATGCAATACTATCAGATGGAACTGTGGTTACAAATGTTGAGGTTTGGCAAATTTTGATACTTATAAATTTCTCCTTCATATTTGAAAGTTTACATTTGTTTTATCTCTTTTATTACTGGTTTAGGCATTTAGACGACTCTATGAAGCAGTTGGGTTAGGATGGGTGTATGCCATTACAAAATATGAACCTGTAAGTCCTCTTCAATTCTAACTTTCTATTGTTGTGCCACACCAGTTGCCATGTTCTCATATGATTGTGATTTGCAGATTGCAACTATTGCTGATACTGTGTATGGAGTCTGGGCAAAGTATCGTCTTCAGATAACAGGTTAATCCCATTTGATTGTTATGTTTCAAACTGTCCATATAAAGAAGTCTCCAGATAAAGAGCAGCAGATGGATCTTATCCAATCTTTAATGCAGTACAGTAGTATTTTGTTTCTCAGTTTTTACAATTATTTTTCAAGCAGTTTTAAAAAAATTTCACCATGGAATGACAGAAAGAAAGGTTTTTTCCAACAGACTAACTATATAGAGTGAACATCATTGAAAGAATTCTAACAGCATATCTTATCATGCCATCATTTTTGCACTTTAGTAACCCCAGCTTATAGTCTAAAACAATTTCCTGAAGTGGTATTTCTTGTTACAGGTCGACCACCTTTGGAAGAAGTTATATTGGCACGAAAGAATAAGGTGGGTAAAGACTACAGTGTCCCTATATGGTCATCATTTTCTTTAAGCTAAGTTCTTAGTTATTGCTGTTCATACCATTTAAAGGATTTCAACAAAACGCATAATCACAACGAAAACCCTTTTTTTGTCCCTGCCGGTCAATGTATTTATCACACGAGTACCTTCTTCAGCCTTTCAATTGATATGCCGGTTGCATCATGTATTGGCTTCAGATCCATTAATATTTGGAACCTATTGATGCATTCAGCTTTTTTCTCCTGTCAGCATTTAGGACAAAAAAATGCTGTTTAGATTTTTGAATCGCATGTCTGTACGTGGAAATTGATTAAGATCTGGAGAGAACGGAATATTACACTTCATTTCCTTTTCTGGCAGAAAACAAACCTGATTAGATCTTTAGTTTGTCTTGGACTAAAATGTTGAACTTATATCAGAAGACATTCAATAGATAAAGCATAAGGAGGAGCATTTTGTTTGAACTATGTTTTGATAGAGGTGGAGGGCTACAAACTACTAAGATGTTGCCTTTGTTGTTTGTTTCTATACAGGAGGAAATGTGCGAGGACAGCAAGGCTTGCAAAATGTAGGAGTTTTAGAATGTTGGAGTCGTGGGATGTTTATTAACAGAGTCAGATCTACTTCTACGCTCTTGCTGAAGCTGATATTGTGTACAATTATGAAAGGCTTTACAGTTGCTTTAGTCTTTTCAGCAATTACTATAGAATTGTATACAGAACACTTGTTTTCTATTGTTCTACATATTTCAAGAATAGAAGAATATACCAGAGTATACAGAAATTTCTCCAATAGTTGGTCAAAATGATGTATTTACAAATGTGTATCCTTTTAATCCTCTGAATTTACTGATTAAAGAAAAAAGGAAGAGGATTCTCCTCCTTGTTATTGAGAAATCCACATACCTCGTCATGGCATGCGTTCTGCTAATAAGTGAATCCCAAAAGCAATTCGTCTCTGCAGTATTTGTCATGGCATTAGAATGAGATCTATCATGTCAAGATAAGGCAACATGCATAATTTTCCTAAGTTAGACAATTCAGCCAACAAGAAAATACAATTGAGAAGGCAAAGAAGCAGTTTGAAGTGTTAAGAGTGGCATTGGCAGAAAGAACAAATCCCTGAGTCTATCTACGGTGGAGTACTATATGTAGAGCTAGTTGAGGACATCAGAAACGAGAGAGACAGATCAAAACTAGTACAAGCTAAACTTAAAAAACTAAGTTGAATACAGGAATACAAAGAAGATACAGGAAGCGGAGTACACGTTGTATGATACAGCTGCTATAGCATTCAATAGGTAATACCTTTGAGAGGATAATTCCAATGTTGAGAAGATTTATACTGCAGTTTCTTATACTTCCAGCTCAACTAATAACCTTACAGAGGTGTTCAATGAAATTAATTTTCCTCATATGTAGCTTGAAAAAAAAAAAACAGCATACAAACTACAACAAACGCAGAGAGAGGCATACAAATACAATAGCGAGTGATTTTGATGTCACTTTTACCTGTTGTAGCAGTGATTTTCAGGTCACCTTTACCTGTTGTAGCAAGTAACTTATCTTATTTTCAAGATTACATTCTAAGAAGGCTTAACGGTAGATATCCTTTGGATGACCTGATAGTGTAAAAATTTCTTTACACTGACGGTGTTTATAACTTAAACTATTTCCATATTACCAGAGCAACAGATTTTTTTTCCTTGATAAGCACGAAAAAGAATCATACCTGTATTGTCTCTACAAAGTTACCAGATGAACACCATCATTTCTTTTCTTTGGATCTCGTCCAAATCTGCAGCAACTTGTTGACTATTTTCTCAATAAATCAATTAGTACTTCCCCAAGTGACTTTAGTTTTTCTTTCTTGACTGGCTCTTCGAGCTCCACCTGGTAAAATATAGCTCAAGTAATAGGAACACAAAGTCTTGACTCACCAAGTATTATTTCAACCCCCTTTGTTGTTGGCTACAGTCATATGAAGCAACTTTGGCTACAGTACCAATAAACTTATTCTAGAAGGGAATAAAAGAGAAACATATAGAATTGAACTGAGTGGAGAGCAACAAAAAGATAGCTCCTTATATAGGAGTTCAGATTTCACGAAATAAAGACTCTTAGTTATTGGGATTCTTAGTTATGAGACGATCACCAATAATATTCGATATAATTAACCTTGATATGAAATGATTCTAAACACATTCAAACATACAACGGTATTAGACTTTAAACATGATAACATACGCTTATATACATGCTCTCTTAAAGTAATTAGAGAAATGCTAAGTGAAGTACTACAGGTTAAAAAATGAAGATTTCAAAGCAGCACTGCAGCAGAACAATGAGTAATTAGAATCTGCAGGGAAAAGTTATGTTTTCCTGTCTGTGATGAAGAGCTCTGAGATGTATCCTACCAACTATAACACGAGAGTTTAGTAAAAACTCATTCTACAAAAGCACTTAACAATCTTTAGCAATCAGGAAAATCACTAAGAAAAAATGGACCTGCTGTCAAACCCTTTAGTGACAGGCTAAAGCCACAGAATCACACGATTTTCCGCTTCTTCAGAACTTGAATATCTAATGCTGCAGCTCTTCTTCTTGCACAGAGCAATTTTAAGACACCGAACAACAATCTCCACCGCCTCTGCGCTTTTACCATAGATGCAGAAGAAGCATGAGGTTGATGAGCATCGGATTCAGAAACAAAGTCTTCACACCCGAAGTTGAATTCATTAATCAAAATATCTTGGAATGAAGGACTATATAGTGGGAAGTTTGAGAAATCTAGGTTACTGATACTGGTGGAACCACAACCATTCGGACTGACTGCACTTGCAACTCTGGAGGTATGACAATGTCCATCACTTATTCTCAAATTCTCAACAGCGTTATTGGTGCTAGGAACCTCTCGACTTGGAGAATTCAAAGGGTTCATCGATATTTGAGAAAGATATTGCACAAGAGATGTCTCATCATCAACCGGTACCACATGATCCCAACGGTCACATGCAGATACTAGCAGCCTCTGAGCCTTAGCCTGTCAATCACTCCAGAATAGTAAGAACATCAATGAGATAAGAGCAACAGAAGGAAAAATAAGGAAATGGAGAGAAGTTTGGTCCAAAAATCATGCCTTATCAGTTTCAGATAACAAATGCATAGGTAGATAATGGAACTCCAGAATAAGCCCTAGCACCTCTCCGACAATGTTAAAAACCACACCTTCCTTTTCTTGAAAGTCAATAAAAGAGTACATCCGTTCATTAATTATGCATCTTCGAGCATGGCTTATTGTCTCCTCCAATTGTCTTGGCTTTAGATTTAGTACCTGAAAATCAACAAATGGAAACGTACTAGCTTTAGGTTGTAATGAGGGTGAAACATATCTTTACAATGAAAAATTGGTTTTTAGACTGTTAATCTTAATGCTAACTACTAATACAAGGTTCAATTGACAGCATCAGCCATGATGTTATAGTAGGTCTAGGTAACCAATCGACGGGTAAGCAAGTTTTCAGAGTTAACCCTTAAAGATGCACCCAGTTCAGCAACAAATAAACATGCTTATTTCGGTGGAAAGCACTCTGCAGGGAGAAACTTCAAAAAAAGAGATAAAACTAATTACACATCTGAGTCGGTCATGGTCTTTAAGGAGAAAAATCAGAAAGTCCTCCACTGTGTCGACATTTTCAACCCGGAGGTGCTTCTTACTGCCTCTGCCTATGTGTTTTAACCGCTGTACCCCATCGGATAGAGATGGTGGATCATGCTTCTCATAATCTGCAAATAGAACCAGCAAATCAGCATGCACTCTAACATGTTAGATCTTGTAATGGTTTAATTTCTCAGCTTTATCTTCCTATTGTGCCTCATCACTACTGAAATATAGAGAAAACTAAGAAATTTTAGTTAATCACATTTAGGTCTATTTCTAATCTTCAAACGCAAGGCCAAAATATCTCACAAACCTTTAGAGGTTCATCTTCATACCCAACTTTATTCACATAGTTTTAACCGTGATACCATCTATGTTACCAAGTTAGATTTATTAACTCTTCTAGTATGTGCCTACTCTAATATGTCTCCTACACTGTAATCTAGAATTCTGATACTTGTCTAGTATAAAAACTTCACAGGGAAAATTTCCTCAAAAGGTATGGTAAAAATTTTCTTTTCAAAACTTTGACCCCTGCAGCAGCCTCCTTTATCTGCCCATATCGTGTAAATAGAGAGCTACTTACATTGCTGGCGCCCATCCTTGACAGTGAAAGATTCAGTCCTTGCTTCTTTTACTGGAACATTATTGTAAGTGTCAACAATTCTTGAACCTATCCTGAACATACCCGTCCTCATATAGATTGAAGAATGTGTAAATCTGAGCTGATCTATAGAACCAACGCCTTTATCAAGTCTCACATGTACAGTTTCTGCAAGAAGAGACATATTTCCTTCCCTCTCTCGGACAATATTTCTACAGAACTCTTCAGCTGTCCAATTACCTCCATCATCATCTCCAAAATCTCCCCTAAGTACAACTATCTCCACTTTAGCCGATGCTTCTGATCCAGATTCAACAATTTCTCCAGTATTATCATCAACTAAAGCCACTTCAATAGCATCACCTCCTTCTCCTTTAATTTCCACTCCGGTAAGTACAGGGTCGGATACCTTTGTCAAGAACTTTAACCTCAAGCTTCTTGGTTTGGGAGCTTGAATACCTTTCTCAGTGTTTCTGGATATGAGATTGACAATCAGATACTATCAGTGGCTAAATAGAAAATAGGAATACAGAAAAAACCAGAGAATGTCCCTTACCCCTTGGCAGTCAAAAACCTCTTCTCTGCCAGTTCAAGTTCGTGTTTTACCTGGATAGAGAAAGTAGATTAAGAAGAAGTCGTTGCAAGAAGAACATCAACTTCATAACAACTAAGTCCCCAAGAATTAAGTAGTATATTCTTTCTGGAGCAATAGCCACCAGATAGGAAATATTCACTAAAATACTTTCATGTTTTAGGTGGTGCTTGTTTTGAAAAATTGAAGAGTTTGAAGAACAAAACGCCACCTTAATGATTCCAAATCTGATCAGTAAAGTCATTGATTAACAACAACACTAATAACAAAAAACGCACTGACAGACCTCACCTCTACCTTGGAAAGGTTGTTTCCGATAGATCCTTGGCCCCTCAGCTAAATAAAAGATGAAAAGAAGCAATGGTAACAAGTAATTGTAAAGTCACTGATTCATACGACAAATTAGCAGCTATTCACCTGCCTAACATTGTAGGCCAGTTTTCATGATTTTCCCAATAATAATAATTGATACTAGTCAATCTTTACTAACTTGACTAAATTTGGTAAATTGAAATGCTAGGGATCAAAATCCATTGTGATATCATCTATGAGAATGTAAGCATTTGAGAGAATCATTATGATGAAACCTGACTATCAAGTAGAGCAAATTCCACAGATTTGAAGTTTGAGTAGAGTCTAATTGATCGTATATACACTTACTGCTCAGAAGTTCAAGAATTGATACTTACAACATTACGAATCGAATTCTCCAACTTTGGCATCAAAACGCGGTCAAAGGTCTGGATAACCATCACCTCCAGCAATTTCTTCATACTATTAACAAAAAATCAAAGAACACAAGAATTAAGAAAAACATAAACCAGAAACTTGTCGAAGCAACAACAAGCAGCTGAAGCGACGGTTACATAAAGAAAGAATCTTGAATTTGTTGGGAAAGAATATTGGCAAATATGCAGAATCCATTTTAATCAGTGGAAAAAGAGAAAGAGAAAAAAAAAAAGGACGTTTGAGTAAGAATATTCAGTACACAAACAGAAAGCCATGTTTGTCAAATCCAACAACATATATATGCTCAGCAGTGCATGGGTTTAAGGGTAAACGAGATGAGAGTTGACTTACGTTGGTGAAGAGAAAAAGGGTAACAGTTCATCGTCTGAATTGCTGTTCTGTGTTCCTAATTCCTGAGAATTCGACATTATGTCATTCATGTAAAGTATAAAACTCAAAAGGTTTTGGATAGTAGTAGTAAGAACAAATGTAAAGTAATTTATGATTGAGGTTATGAATGTGAATAGGTAGAAAAACAGACAACATATATATATAGGGAGTGAAGACTTTTCTTGATATAGAGTGACAAGGAATGTGGGTCCCACAAAAGGCGTGTTCTTACGACCCAACACACTCTCCTACACCACCAATGTCGTCGTTGCCCTGCCCCTGGGTTTTGTTTCTGTACAATTCAATCTTAAAATTTGGTCTTTTTTATCCTAAGGCTTTTTGATCGAGTTATATATGATTTTAATTTACTAATAGTTTCAAAACCTAATTGTCGTTAGAATATGTTTGTCAAGAAAATATTCACATCAAAAGTTAAAAGTGAATAGTACTTAATAAATTACAGATTGTTAATTTTTGGTATTTGTGACGGACTTTGTTTACACCTCCTATAAGAGATAAAATCACTAGCTACTTCTCCTTATCCAAATTCCCGGATTCTTCAGCCATTCTTTTCGAAATGATTATAAAAATAAATTAAGCCCTAATCGTGTTTTCAAGTTTTGTTAGCTATTCTATGCATACCTATATTTTATACAAACTAGTTTTAGAATACGTGCGTTGCACGTGTATATCGTGTCTATCAAAATTAAAAGTATATATATTGACATTAAAATAAAATGCAATATTTGTTTAAACAATGAAAATAATTTTTCCCACACTAACATTGTAATTGTATTCAATATCTTTGGAATGTGCATATATGATGACTTTAGTTATATTAGATGTACATTATTTTGTAGTTATACATATCTTATAATATGATATACAAATATGTTAAATTATGTCTCACTGACATCTCTTTATGAATATATTTTGTCTTCTACTATTTCATTCTTATTTCATAAGTTTTGCATTTTAACCAATTTAATTCTTAATAGTATAACTGATTTTGTTTTGTATTCTTATTTCTTTTATCGCTGATAGTCTTTTCATGAAAAATAATTTATGTGTTATAAGGTTTACGTAAACTTGAAAACTAATTTTACCTATTTGATGAATTTGGAAATCAATAAAATTAGATTATTTTGCTAGTAATATTAGCTCATATATTAAATATTTAATTATAACTATACTTTTATCCACGAAAACTATTTTATTAAATAATAAAATCGAACTTTTGCTCTTTATATTTGTCGTAGTGTTAGTAAATGACTTTTGTTAATTACGTTCTTTCTCACTTTCTCTTGCTATTATTAAATATATTTGTAATTATTTTTTAAAATATATATTAATATTAATATGTAAGCAAATTATTGATTGAAGAATAAAATTAATAGTCAATTGACCAATCTCACAGACTACTCACAACATTTAGAGGTTAATTACTGATTTGGGATAAAAAAAAAAAACAAAGCAAAATGCTTTCTCTTTCTTCAATCTTTCTTTATTTTATTTTGTTTACATCATAACTATTTCGCACAATTATACAATCTCTTTTGAGCTAAAAAATGTTCAACGGTAAAAAATTCATACGCATAAAGATTTGGTATTATTTAATCATACTTTAATTGTAAGATTTATATAAGGTAAATTTAATAATTTTAAAGTCCTATATACGAATAAGAAAATATTTAATAAGTATTAAATTAGATTTAATTTTAAACTCCTAAATATTAGCTTGTAAAACAATCAAATGACTATTTTGTCTAGTGTGAACTTTATCTTAAAAGGGTAAAAAGACGAACGACATTTCGTTAAGAGTCTTCGTGCATTTAATATAATATAGATATAGATTTAAATATAGATAGATAGATTTGTGATAATGAACAAATAATGTTAAAAAGATTCTAAGAGCCCTTAGTATTTAATTTTTCCTATTAGTTTAAAGGGTAAAATCTCAATAATTAATATTAAATTCCTTTTTAGAACATCATAACTTTAATAAATAAAGATTTAGTAAATAAAATTTATACGATTAAAAAGTATTATTAGTTAGAAAAATAATTGTATAACTATTTTGTCTAGTGTAAAATTTAATTTAATGAATATAAAGCCGACCAAATACTTTTAATTGGTAAGAACAACTCTTCGACTTAAAAACTAAGTAGTTTATAATATGCATTGTTATTATGATTTATTTTCACAAAATCGAAATTTAAACAAAATAGAAACATGAAAAGTTCAAGTTGAGTGATTTTAGCCAAACAAAATAAAGTACTTCTAATAGAAAGGGAACTTGAAAACGTTAATTTACGGTAATTTTTGGCCTCTTCTGTGGCCTTTTCCCCTAAATATTTGAAAAAGTATAGTTAGTTATAGTTGTATCATAATTAAAGTGAAGTATTTATATAAATGTAAAATCTTCACTGATCTGTAGTTTTTTTAGAGTTTAAATAAGAAAAGATATAATAAATAGAATTTTAGTTGGTGTAAAAGTCCTAAATATTAGGAAGATAAGTAAAATGACAATTTTATTCAATGTAAAATTTATTTTAAAGGGTAAAAAAGGCGAACGACATTTTATTAATGACCTTCGTGCTTTTAATACAGTGATAATAATAATAATAATAATAGATGGGAAAGAGTGCTTTTCTTCAGTTGTGGAAAACACTATATTAACCATATCTTAAATGTTTATTTTTTAAAGAAAAAATCTAAAATATACAAACTTCCACAGCCACCTTTAATTTTCTTCGTCGGTTGTTGTCATTCTGTTCTATTTTAATTTATTCATTTATTTTGTTAGTTTGATATGATTGATTTAGTGGTTAATATTAAAAAGAGTTTGAAAGCATAGAATAAGGGTCTGCATTACAGTATTGTAGGAGTGGCATAATTAACAAAGAAAGTTTAGTATTTGTATATTAATAGGAGATCCCCCTGAACCAAACCAAGAAGTGTATCATTTCATTTCTAACAAAAAGACAATAAATTTAAGACGGCGAATACGACCCCAAAGGATAGAGCGAAAATGGTGAAAGGCTAGATTCTAGATGATCGGAAATTAAAATAAAGGAACTGCCAGGAAACTCTCTTTTTGCTACAAAACAAGAAAAAGAACTGTTAGACTCTAAAAAATCAGTTCTATGAAGAACAAGGCACCATGAAATCACTTGATATTTGATACAACATACAAATAAATGGTAGTTCAGCACTCAACTGTATAAGTACTAGCATTTTTCATTGTACAAAGATACTTCTCTATAAAATGCTCCTCCTATTTTGAACACATTTGTTCTTTCGGTCATAATTTAGATGACACACTTCCGTTAAAAAAAAAATGACACATTTGTACAAGTGAAACAAATTCATCTTTAAACTCTTCATTTTATCCATTTTACCCTTTATAACAAGCTTTATAATCACACAAATATTATAGCTCCACAAAGCTTTTAAACTTTTAAGACCACAAGTTTTCTATATTACTCCCTCTGGTTCAAAATAAGTGGATTTTTTGGTCATTTTCACACATATTAAGAAATTCACCTTTTAACATTAATTAGCAATGAACTTGACCACATTAACCTTTATTATCTCTTCAAATAAACACTCCTAAAACATACTCCAACATTATTTACAACTAGGACAATGTAGGAAAAAGTAATTAATTCATTCTTGAAATCTGGAAAATCACTTATTTTGGACAATAAAAAAAAAAACCAAAAAATCATAACAAATAATCATTAGATTTTTTCATAAATTCCAACAATTCAAACTCATAAAATAGTTCATGTTAACGCATGAACTCGAGTTATTCATACAAATCACCTTCACACAAATTTCAAATTGCAATAAAGTAAAATTATTCATTCATGTAGCTAGCTGATCTCCACACAACAGCTAAATGCGACAGAGCGAGTTGTTCTTGTTTAGCTTATGCTTATGATCAGGAAAATTTCCGCTTCTTGGTACCACGAACCTTTTTAAATTTAACAAACCTCTTCATGATTAAGTACCATTTAGTTATGCTAACTATCTTGGCCCAATTCTTCTTTATGGATGACAGCTGAGTGAACATAAGGAGAATCATCAAGTTGAATTTTATCAGAACTAAGAAACTTGACAATTTCCTCCCAGTATTCTCCTGAATCCGAATTCACAGATGGGATCTGGTTAAAGGATCCCAGATGTAGGATATCCGTATCATTTTTCAGCTGATCCGAATTAACCCAACTACTAAAACCGGTTGTAGAATGGCCAGAACAAGTGATCCCATCTGACTCTGTATGCTGGTCCGCAATTGCATAAGTAGAGCATTCAGCACTGACTACCCACTGGTTACTTTCAGCAGGCAAATGTGACTTCTGTGCACATTAAATTAAAGAAAATTGTCAAGGCAAAGTAGCTGAAATCAGCTCACGAAATATATATCCTTCTTTTTCATCACATTGCAATGGACAGGGTAATGGGTATTAGTTGTGCAAGCAAAATAATTTGGTGAAAGAGTACTCACTGAAGTATTTTGAAGCTCTGAATGCTGGCAATCGTCAACCGTGGGACAGCATGATGGGGAAAATTTGGACGTTGATAAGTGATGTTTAATAGTAGAAGTCTCGTTATCAAAATTTAAAACATTCTCCCAGTTTGCAAATGCAGTTTCCACTAACTTGTGGGAAGACGCCTGTAATAAGTCCAAGATCAAAAGGATGAATTAGAAATGTCTAACAGATGAGTAAATTAAATACACGAGAATCGATGAATAGTAGATACAGACCTTTTGAGATTCAGAAAGTATGTTGTAATGGTTTAAACCACGCCCTGAGTCCATCCATGTCACCTGGCCATCAACATTAAACACCACTGCAAATCTTTGTTCGGTCTCCAGATGATAATACAAGTATTTTCTTCCATCAAGATTGCATGTCTTTGCATGCCTTGTAGTGGTTTTCCACCAATCACCAGACATGCTTTTGCCAAGGATCTGCAGGTATGGAAAGTAAAAACTCATCATTTGTATGAGTACTTCTTACTGAAATGGAAAAAAATCACAACAGTTGTATGATATTAAGGTGCATGGTAAACCATTTGGACATAGTATTATTTCTAAAACATGAGAGTTTGATAATGAGCTATTACTTCATCGATCCCTTTAAAGTCATATTTTTCCAGCTTTTGGATATGTTTATGATTGCACAGTACGATAATTCAAAGTTATGAATAAAGAAAAGACTATAGAGGTTACCAATTAAGGTGTAGCTCGCAGCAGGAAGCTTTTGTTAAAAGTGAGCAAGGATTGAGGACATGGAAATCCTTGAAGATATTCAACTGGAACAACTCATCACAACATCTTCAAATGCAAAACATAGCGAGCCACTGGTTTTGTAGCCCGCCCCCCTCAACCCCCATTCTTTTTTTTTTTTTAAAGTAAAAAAGAAAACAAATTGCAGGTGATAGAGTTGAAAAAGCCGTCACTCTTTATATCTGCTACTCAGGACTCAGGAGATAGAGTTGCTTCAAGCCTTTGCATTAAGATATTTTTTAAGAAATTGCTGTTTAGCAACTAAAATATAAAAATAACCTGTCAGGAAAAGGAGTCTAATCTATTTGCATGTTGATTTACTGTTACGTGACAGAACATTAACGAATCTAATCAGCAACTTAGCATATACAGATCCAAGATGCAGGAAATGTAATGTACGTGCGCGTGCGCGTGCAGGAACAGCCCTTTCATATCACAAGTTAAAGATGCAAGTATAAATTAGGAAATCCTCCACCGTCCCGATCAGAGGCGGATCCAGGCTTTAAATCCTATGAGTTCAATATTCAAGGTTTTAGCATTGAACCTATTATATTTTTAGTTATGGGTTCATATCTGCTGTTTTTGCAATTTTAATGAACTTTTGCATACAAAATTTTACTCCCATCGAAAGTTATGGGTTCAATTTGAACCCGTCGGTTCAACGCTACATCCGTCCCCGGTCTTGATACGGCTGTTTTCAGTTTTGTGAAGTAAAGGTTGTTAGTCGAAGAAAATTACTTACATGCTGTAGCCTGTGAGGATTGTTGTAGAGTTGAATTAGGAAATCCTCCACTGTCCATATACCATTTTCAGTCAACCGCTTATGGAAAGGACCATTCTGTTGAATCTGTTCTAGTCTCCATATATCATCCGTTGGTGAGGGAGGGTACCGCTTCTTGCTTTCTGGAACATGATATTTTCAGTTCAAAAAACTTTACAAATTACTATATAAAACTTCACATATTTCTAATTAGAGACAATGTATATACTCACTTAAACGTTTATCCTTAACAGTAAAGTGTCCTGTCACGGCCTCTCTCACTTTAATTTCTGCAGGTAGATCTATAACCTTTGCTCCTAACCTTACCACTTCCAACTTCCTCATATGCTTTGGAGTGTGTTTGAATCTAATTTCATCAACAGAAACAATGCCTCCTTGTAACCTCTGATATGGATTTTTACGGCGCGTTGATTTTCCACCTCTTTTTTGCATCATAATATAACTATTTACTTCTTCCCAATCACCAACAACATCTTCCTTTAGTAGAAAAATCTCAACTTGTGCTGAGGATAGAGGTCCATGTATCACAGGGAGTCCTGTAATAGCATCAACCAATTCCAGTTTTGTTCCTTTGGGAAAGATACACTCTCCAGTAAATACCAGTGGAGCAATCTCGTGTGAGAACCTTAAAAGTAGACATCTTCTTTCAGAAGGATGGATTTTCTTCTGGGAATTCCTGTTTTTTAATATATAAAATGCTGAAATAGCTTAATCTCAGATACTATGTGAAATTGCATAAGGTAATGTCATTTTAAAGCCAATAACAAGAAGCAAGCAGTGCTCATCCTTGTAATAGTTTTCTGCCGTGATGCATCGGCATAATATTGGCATTAATATCGAATTATTTTAGGAAAAATAAAAATAGACGCAGTGGTAACAATGGTTCTTCAGACTATTTTCCAAAAAGCTCTATGATTCCTCACCTGTTCCGAGCAGTCAAAATAATTTCCAAGCCAAAGTGAAATTTATCCTCCACCTTGATACATAAAATGTTGATTAAATAGTTAGGTCCATATTCAAAGACTAGCAGCAAGGTAATGTAATATAGAAACAGCATAGAGTGTCCCGAAAAAGCGAGGGGCAATACAAACAAACCAATCTGACAACATATTCAAAGACTAGAAGATTATAATTTTCTCTTTGATTGCTTTATATCAAATCACGTCGTAATCTAGTACTTGCTATTTAAGAATTGATCTATGCAACTCATCAAAAATGTTTGATGCTCAATTTGGAAGTGTGTGTGAAATATAACCTCTAAGGACAACTTAATTAGAAGAAATGATAAAACATGTTATAAACTTGATGCATGTTTAGCGATCATTAAGGACAGTAACTTTAGTTCGCCTGGACGGCGAAATTGTGGTATCTTCACAGAAAAAAATCCAATAAAATCTCGCTTTAAGCATTTCATAAAAGTGAATTCTTGTTCTTCTAACCTCGTTGTCATCATATACACTGTGTATATAAATATATGCTCCCTCTGTTTTGATTTTTGTATACTTATTTGACTGGGCATAGAGTTCAAGAAAAAAATAAAGAATTTTAAAACTTGTGATTTTAAATAAGCCACAACATTTGTGTGCTGTTATTCTTTTAAAACTTGTGTTCTTCAACTTGCCATACTATTTGTGTGCCTATAAAGTTTCACATTGAAGGTAAAATCGGAAGAAGTTATATTGTTTTCAAATACGAACTCTTTTTTCACCACCCATATTATTCACTATAAAATGGTTTGGATAATAGACTTTTTAAAAACGGGTCAAATATGAATAAGAACCATATTATTCATTTTCTAAATGGATAACCAATGAGTCTAACTTTTACAATTGTAAAGCCTCAAATAGAGAGTTTCTCAAGTTAGAGAGACTAACAATTTTTCCAAAAGTGATCATCTGCAAGAAGTCATGGATAATATGGTTATCCTGTTTTTATTCGTATTAAATATGATCAGGTCGGATAATTTATGCGTTTTTTCATTACTCGTTTCAACCCGAATCATATCCGATCCGATTCGACCGGCCAGTTTGCCACTCTTACCTTTTGATAATATGGGTCCTCGGAAATTTTAGAAAGGGGTGGACAACGGTGTTAGTGTATCTCACTGTTTAGCTTTGTTAGTCAGATTCTATAGCCAGAGATTTTGCATTCAGTCTGAATTTTTAATTCCTTTTCCTTGTTTTGTGAATTCAGTCAATGACCAAATATCCTTTTTGTGTAAAGTGTTCCTTCTTTTCCCGTTCTTTACATATATGAATAATGTCCATTTCTTCAGCTAGAAAAAGTCTAGCTCCTATCCTATTCCTTTCATTCCAGAAACCGCATATCAAAAATGCATATATATATATATATATAGTTTGACTAAATGCATATATAGTTTCAGTAAAACTCAGCAAACTCGTAGATCTGCGCACTATCGTTCACCTCATGCGCTAATAGTTAGTATAATTAATATTTGTCCCCTCAAAACTATCACTTTTTCAATGATCTACGGAAACGTTAGGTTATCAATAAAATAGAACCATAAAGCTGAAGTCAAATAAAGGGATTATCCTAAGCAAATGAACATGTATTCCTACATAACTACACCAAATTTAAGTGGTGAAAGAAAAACAAAACCACACCAAATTAAAGTTAAGCTAGCAATGAGTAGTGTGAAGCCCAAAATAAAGTAACAAGCCGTGCAACAAAAAAGATTAAAGAAAATAAGGAGCGTTGCTGGGAATAATAATTAATAGCAAATTGAACTCACAGGAAACGGAAGCAAAGCCAGTAGAAAGGCGACCACAATCCGCCAGAGCTTACAGAGCGAGACGACGTCCCTTATTGCCCTGAGAAGAGCAAAACCAATAAAAGAGCAGAAATGACTCCAAGTCAACGTCAACGATAATGCCATATTCAATACTACTCTCAAAGCAGACCAACTGGCCACAGATGACAAATTTAATAATGGTAAAACGTCACTAACATACGAACAATCAGTAACACAATAGAATCTGAAAACATTTTAGCACAAACATGCCTCAGCACAGCTAACCAAATTGAGCAATAAATAAATGATATTTACGTAAATAAATCCAGCACTAATTAAGTAACTACATAAACTGTGTGAAGGAAGTTGAACTGGTTAAATTTACTTACCTGGTAAAAGGAGGACTAGAGTTTCTTGTTTCAGTATCTAAGTTCTTGTGTCCTTCTCCACCATTACCATCTTGATCTTCCAACAGTAAGATTTGTTCCATCGATCAAATCTTTGCGAACAACAAACGGAATGCTATAGTCTATGCAAGACAATGCGTGTAGCTCACCTGAGATATAGTTATGTTATATAGACGGTTTTAGAATGGTGCAAAAAAAATAAAATTGAAATGGGTGAAAAATGGGTTACGTGCCTCTTTCCTAGCTAGCTTCGGCTCAATTATCCTCCGTTAAGTCGTAATAGTAGGAAGCTCAGTGGCAAAAATACTTTGAGAAAAAAAAAAAAGCATTGTTGGCTATTAAAAAAAGTACTTTTTCTCCCACAAAAAATAGAAGAAGAAAACATGACCATACAAGCTATTATTTTGAATAAAAACAATTACTGCGGTAATTCGCCAATCAATTTTTGCTTATATTCTTTTCTCTAGCCTAATTTAGTTTATATATAATTTAATACTACTTTTCACCTATCAAACATAGTATTAAGAAGATGAACGTTAGAAACTGATTTAAAAATGATATTGATATGGCTAAAAATTTATGTTTTTGCATGTAATTTTTCTTGCATTATGCCTTGATCTTGTTAATTTTAGTGTGAATATTTATGGTCTTTATATGTGTAAGAGTCAACTGTAACTAATTTGAAAAGTTTTCATGCAAAGTGAAGTAAGAAAAGAGCACAAAAGCATCAAGTACCCAAATCATGCTACAGACCGAGTAAAGACAAATACCGTGCTACATACCAAGTAAAACCATCTCTATAGCCTGGTTGACCGCGCTATACGTCTGGCTTCGCAAGGTCTATAGCCCAGTAATTAAAAGTAGCGAGTTAAAAGACCCCAACCCGGATGAGGGATTTTCGGCCCTAACATATAAATACTCCCCAAACAAGTTGAGAGAGGGAGGGAAGCGATTTTTGGAGGCAAGAACTTCACGTGGAACAACTTTTGCCATTTTTGGAGACAAGAATTCTTCGTTCCTTCATCTTTTCTTTGTAATCTATTTACGCAAAATACTTAAAAAATTGTTACTACGAACATGAGTGGCTAATCACTCTTGTTTCTAGGATTGTGGTTGACATGATTATTAACGTTTATTAATTACATCTTCGTTAATTTGGATTATCATCTTGTGGTTGTTTCTTTAATTCTGGTTTTAACTTATGAATTATTGTAGCTACCAATTCACCCTACTATCTATGCTATGCTTGGGAAAGCCATGTTTAGATTATAGTAGAATTGAAGAGAGCTTGTTTTTGAACCCGTGGCTCGGGGAACGATTCCGCGGTTAGGATAGGAATATACCTAACAGTCTTGCTTAGTTAAAAATCGAATTATATTCGTTCATGATAGACTCAATATCATAGGAATATAGGATTGATATATTGTGGATAGGCGACTAGTATTGTGGGAACATGCTATTTATATAAACGATTCGGTCAATTAACGATCATTGATAACCTAAATTAACAAATGTGGTTATTGAACTTAATAGGATTGATAAATCGACCATAACCCTGAAATCTTCATCTAATTTGAGTAAAATCCAAAACACATGTTTGCATCCCTGATAAATTAGCTAATTAATTGTTCAATATTCGCAAAAATAGTTTAGTAGATAAACAAAGTATTAAGAAGACCTGCGTTAGAAACTGATTTAAAAATGATATTTCATGTTTTTAAATATTTTTTTTTATTATATTGGGGGAGGGGAAGGAAAAATGGGAGAGGGGATTACAAGGTGGGAGAATGAAACCCTCACAAACAAGGTAAAAGTTTAAGTAGCCAATCAATTAAGCTGCTGGGCTTAAAAACTCATAAATAAATTTTGTAATTTGTTGAAATATTTGGTAAATTGATGGACGTTCGTTGGGGATGTCATTTTGAAGCTGTAATTTGAAAATATTTAATAAAATTCAAGCTATTTGGTGATATTTTTCATGAGTTAAAGTTCGTAAAATTATATTACATCATACAATATTGTAATAAGTGTATATACCAGGTATGTAAAAACATTGTTGCCAAAATAATGGGTTATGTGACTGTAAACTTTAAAGCATGATTACATATGTGCAATTTTAATAATTGGGGCCCATGATATTTTAATTGGTGTGAACATAATCTATATATCGTGGGTGACTTTTTGATACTTTCTTCAGGTCTTACGGTTGCTCCAGTTTCTTTTTAGTTTGAAGTTGAGTTTGACTGTCAAAGCAATCAACCTTTTGGCAGGTAGTACTATAAGATTGTGTGGCCTTCTTCGCCCTCCTGATCAAGTTGTTGATTCCCCACCTTCCCCCCTTTTTTATTTCTTAACAATTGATACTATATTATAATTGTACTTTCTAATAACACGTACACACGAGACTTGTTTGATAGCTGGAGGAGAGAGAGTAGCACTACTGAGCAGATCAGATGGTTAAATTGTTCTATCTCATTACTCAATATTCTTATTAGTATTAATTAGCTTTGTTCCATACTTGCATTGTATGAGTACCTGATTTATAACATGAAATCCAATCCATGTGGGACATTTAAACCTTTGTCTTTTAATTACTGTAAGTACGGAATTAAATACAGTGTCTAGATTAAATACAGTATCTGGATCTTATATATTTCCCTACAACGAAGGTAGATTCATGAAATATAACCAAACCAAGTAGAGAACACTTACCCCAATTCATATTGTGAAAATTGCTTCAAGAATCACCTTAATTCGAGCTCCATAGCTCAAAAAATGCAAAAACGTCTGAAACCTTCGAAATAGAGTACTATATACACTGCCCAAACATCCTCTTTCGCGAACGCGGCAATACCATCGCGTCATGATGAACAAAATAATCTGCCACCATAATACACTTCGAGTTCGCGGTAAACACCTCGCGAACATGACTCACAGTTGTCTTAGACCTTCGCGAATGCGACTCCAACTACGCGAACGCGATGAACAAGGCTTCCGGCTACGGCTCCCAGCTCAACCCTATGTGTCCGCGATCCATCATACACGAACACGAAGAAGACTTTCCCTAACACTGTGCGAACACAGACCATTACTCGCGAACGCGATGAAGAAATGCTACTGCCATCAAAATACACTACGCATTTGCAAAAATTTCCATGCGAACGCGATGAAGGACTGAGACACCAGAAAACAGTAGAACAAAGTAGTGCCAAAATGAAGAAAAATGATCCGAAATCAATCCAAAACGCACCCGAACCCTTCGGGACCCCGTCCAAACATACCAACAAGTCTCATAACATAACAAGGACCTAATCGAGGCATCAAAACATATAACAACATCAAAACGATGAATCACACCTCAAATCGAAATTTATGAACTTTGAACTTTTCAACTTCAATAACTCGTGGCGAAACATAGCAAATCAACCCGGAATGAATCCAAATTTTGCACACAAGTCTCAAATGACATAACGAAGCTATTCCAATTCCTGGAACCATAATCCGAATCTGATATCCTGAAAGTCAACTTCCAGTCAAACTTATAAACTTTCCAAACCTTTAAATTATCAATTCTCGCCAATTTGGGCCGAAACCTTATAGAAACATCCGAAATGCAAATCCGAGCATACGCCCGAGTCTAAAATTGCCATACGGATCTAACGAAACCATAATAACTCCGTTTCAGGGTCAACTTCACAAAAAGTCAAACGTAGTAAACTCTTTCAACTTAAAGCTTTCACAATAAAATTCACTCTTCCAAACAAATTCTGAATAACCTGAAAATTAAAATCGACGAATTACATAAGTCATAATACATCATATGGAGATACTCATGCCCGTAAACTACCGAACGAAGTGCAAATACTCAAAAAAATCTGTTGGGTCGTTACACTTTGAATTCGAATTCGGATTTTCAAAAAATATTTTTTGTTTGGATTTGTGTTATTGCAAACGAATGGGAATACTCTATGGAGTTTATATCTCGATTTTGAGGGTATTTCGTGAAGATTAGATTTGATTTGGCTGGATCTTCATATTGAGATTCGAAGAAGAAGCAGAAGGACACACCACATACAAAATATATAATATACAAAAGACTTACTGTATAAAATTTATATGAAAATTGTATTTAAGTTGTATGATGTTGTTGTTGCATTTAACTAGGTAAGAATGATGTATGAAAGTTGTAGATAAGTTGTATAGTGTATAATTAGTTGTATGAAATTTATTTTTAGCATATATGTTGTTGTAGACATATCAAAGTTTGTATTAAATTTGTATGAAATTTATTTTAATTTGTATGTTGATGCCATAATTATTGTTCTCTTAAAATAGGTAATTATGGCGAAGAGAGAGAAGATTTGTGCTAATTATGGTTTAAAATAGATAACACACAACAGGAAGGAGTCTTATTTAAATTATTTAGATGAAAGGACAATTTGAAATTCATTCCCTTCAATTATGTCATTTTTCAAGCGAAGAATCCCTTAATCTGAGCCACTAATAATGAAATATACGTAAATTATAAGAAAAACTTGTTTAGGACGGGTAATATATAAAACTTGGACAGTTTTTATCGATTTGAGTTTTGTTGTTTTTTCGGTTATTTATCGGGGTTTTTCTTAAATATGAGACATATACTACCAAACACATATTTCGGAGACTACATTTTCGACGAACATTATCAAACCAACTGTTGTTTGAGAAATCTATCATTTACCAAGATATATTAATGATAATTGAATCAAATAGTGATGAATAATTTAAGTACTCAATTAAAAATTAATTATTTTTAACATGAAATACATTCTTGTGCTTAGTAAAAGAAAGCTACCAACCAAACTAGAATGTAAAGGCAAATAATTAGATTATTATAATAGCAAAAAACTAGACTAAAAATATAAACGACCAATATGTATCATAAGATTTTAGCTACTTCTATAATCGGTTTGGTTCGGTATTTTCGGTTATTTTTTGATTAAAATAAAAACCAAACCAAATTTGATCGGTTTTTAAAATTCAAAACCAAAACCAAATCAAACCTAAAAAGTATCTATTTTTTGATCGGTGTTCGATTTTCGGTTTGATTCGATTTTTCGGGTTTTAATGAATACCCCTGCAAGGCATGCATGACCATGAGTTGTTCAATTGTTCTCTTCACAATTCCTCCTCATTTCTTCACTTCTTCATCATTTGATCATCGGGATTTTCCGATGAAATTCCTCCTCTATTTTCTTCTGTCACCCTTCCAATTAACTAAAACATGGAGGCTTTGAAGTAGTTTGGCAGATTAACTCAATAAAGAAAACTTTACTACGAGGGGGAAAAACCGCAATATGTGCCATTAACACACCTCTACTCAATCTTTATCTGGCATTTTCTTAAGCTGAAGTTTCGACTTTTATCATTTGGTACAACCATGTTTGGACTTGTCGATTTAACTGTTGCGTCTACGCTTGTTTTTCAATGATCTAGTCAATTGATCTTTAATTACTCAAATATTGATAATAAGAAGAAGTTGCATATAACTATCAAGGACTTAATTACTTTAATAGGCCTTATTGCCTACAAAATACTTGTTGAATACAAATTTGGATTAGTTCTCAAATGCATATCTCATATTACCATCAGGATTCTTATTGACACGAATCAGCAAATAATATCCAAATTCTTATTGACCCCAATCACGTACCCATGTTGTTATATCAGTTTTTCCCGTGGGTTCAGATTTAATACTATCAAATGTATTAAGCCACTTCATGATCAGAACTAATCGTTGCACTTCCCAAAAGCAACGGCTAAACATATAATTACAAGAAGGCATAAAACGTGGTAATTAGTACCAATAGAATCAATTCATGAATAGGTGTTGTCATGACATGAACCGTTGGAGTAATACTTATTAGGCTTTAATTCTTACAATAGGATAAATAGGAAAATATAATAAAAAGGTCAAGAAAAATGAGGAAAAAGATAAATAGGATTCCTGCGTTATGGGAGATGCCACATCATCTTGATAAGTCCCTCTTTTATATATACTAGTCTTTGATCGCATGCGTTGCACGTGTATATCACGTGTTAAAAGTACAAAGTTTTAATATGAGAGGATATTTTTTTATTTTTATAGTTATTTGCAAATATTATTTTAATTATATGATCTTTTCATAAAAGATTCGTAAAAATAACATAGGAGATTGTTAGGATTATTTTCTTCTATTCAAACAAGTTAGTTAAGAAAGACAAAAACTCTCTATCTTTCAGCCTAATTTAGTTGATTGGCTAAATTAAGTGCTCACACATAAATAAAGAAAACAAAGAAAGATATGATATATAGATGGCTAAAAATTATGGCAACCACTTTGCATTTAAAAATTGTCTCAAACTTATGTTTCTTTCTTGTCCATTTTCATCTTCTTTTCCTAAATGTAGATTGTTCTATACAATCAGTACATATAATTATTTGTGTAGTCAAACTATTCATATTAGTAAAGAATATGCAATAATACGATCTATATGAGCAACACACTAAGGAGAAAGAATCTTGACTTGAGAAAAAAAAAACATAACAAGCCGTGAATAACTAAAAAAGAATGAGTAGATATCCAATAGTTCATTCTTAATTATGATTTAGTATGACAGAGGCTAAATTCTCCAAAATAACATTTGTTTGAATGTCATCAGTTAATTAGTTCTACATCATATCACCATATACTACATTTCTTCTAGCAAATTAAATAAATTGGCTAAACTATTTGTTATCAACTCCATATCAAGACTAGAGCTGTAGTTAAAGGATGAAGAAATTATCGCTTCCTTACGACCCTTGTTGATATAACAACAAGAAATTTGTTATCAAACACATTACTAACTCTAGTTTCCAATTTCAAGTTTTGTCTTCTATCAAATTATACCAAATTTCAAAAGAACTTTCATTCGAGTAAACTTAATGAATTCCGATAACAAACATGAAACCTAGGTTCTGAGTTCATTCCCATGTGAAAATCTAACATTACACTTATCAAACACTGATTGTGCACTTACTTTTTTTTTATAAAAAAAATATAAAGAAATGAGAAATATTTTACCTGACTTAGCAAGCACAAATATCAAAACTTTTTTGAGTCCATAGCTTGTAGCATATTATCATCTTAGCACGTCTTCGATGATACACAACTTTCAGTTCCTTGGTGCATTATATACCATCTGATGTTCTATCAAGAGGACGAAGACGCAAACAGAAGTAGCAATATAATCAGGGAGAGCTTTGTGACCTTTTGTATTTTCTCAACTCAAAAGTTTCATGAATTCAGTTCATAATGTAATAAGTTACACAATTAATTAATTAATTAATTAGAAATACTAAAAGTTTCACAAACTCCAAAGGTGCCAGATACATTTTATATTATTTAATGCTTTTACATATTAATGTTGAAGAGATAATGTCTTTTTAAAGAATCTAATTATGGTAGAAAGCAGAAGAGACTGTAATAACTTGAATGTTAGTTACCACGAAATGCTTATATTATATAATAGAAATAGACTCACGGTCATAGGTAATAAATTTAGCAGTAATAGTTTTTCGAATATAATTGTTGTATTCATTATATTACACAATTTTTAATGTAGAATAGTAAATAAAATATTCAAGCTTGCATACACAATTTCGAAGAAGTCCAAAGGCCTTATTAAAAGTTGGCCATCTTAATGGGTTCCCATTCTAATTTAAATTTTTATTTATTTTTTATCTCCATGGATATGTATATTTACCTCTTTGTGCATAAATATTTTTTGAATTTAAGGGTAAAATCGTCCCTCAGTCTTTGATGGGTAAATTTGTAAATTAACTTTGACTTAAGGTGTTTCAATTTATAATATAGTATGATATGATATTAATCATAGCGTTGCACGTGTATACAATGTGAGTAAGCTAAAGCTTATATACAAAAATAAATAAATTATGTAAAATAAAAAATAACGTTAAACCGTCACTTAAATGGTAAAAATAAATGTGATTACATAGATATAGTAATTAAATATTTTAAGAACTTGCAAAGACAAATAGATCCGCTAAGTTAGTTATATATTATTATAATTATAGGTATTTTATTGTATGAGATAATAATATGTTAGTGCGTTATTGAACCTAACCTAATTTCTCCTTCATAAACGATGTTGTCGATCCTAAAAATTTCTAATTATTTATTTAACATTGAAACAAAAATGATGACTACTTATCACTTAATCATTGCGTATTATTCACAATAGTAATAAATTACCAAGTAAATATTTAATCAAATAAATTATGAAAAAAAATTCTTAAGCTATCAACGCACTTAAATATAATCAACGATTTAAAGTTGTAAAAGGAACAAAAAATACAAAAGAGTAAATTTATAGAAAATAAAAAATATAAATGAATAACATAATGACTTCAATGAGCTTTATATAGGCAAACTTATGAATATATAAATATATAACACAAATATTATTAGCAAAAATTCGAGAAGAAAATATTCATAGAAAACAAAAATCAAATAGTTAATTTCCAACATTTAGTTTGAATAGCGAAAACATATTTATAGCTAGATTGTCACACCATAATTAAGCAAAAAACTTCCAACACTTTAAATAAATATAAAGGCATACCTGATCGGCTGATACTTTAGATTGTCAATAAAAGCAGGAAGAGCATAAGCAAGTACTTTAGTAGAGAGTTTATGCGGAGCTCTAAATTGAAAGTCAAAATTATTGTTGGATATTAATTCATGAAAATATACTACAAAGAATAAAGTAAAAATAAAAAACTAAACCTAAATCAAATCAAAACAAACTATGAAACAAATTGGACAACCATAAATTTTCCTAGAACTATCTAGGCGGCTACGTATACGTTTTCAATTCTCCAAATTTACTTGGAGATATATGCTTATATAGTGATTTCTTCAGGTCTCCATATTTGGAAAGAAATCAAAGGGAATAAGGACTTTCTTTTAATAAATCTGTGCGTAATTATTAGGTGAAATATTATAAAAATAATTAAATAACAATTTTAGTTATAGTCAATGACAATGTGATGTCTAATATATAATGAAGGGTAAAAAATTTAATCAACATTTTGCTAAGAGTATTCGTGCGATTAATATAACATAGATATAGATAGCTAGATAGATAGATGAGTTTATAACCAAACAACGTCCAGTAGAATTAGTTTGACTTTTAAGGTCTGATTATCTCCTCATTTTGGAGTTATCCTATTTATGAGCATGTTTGGCATTAGAAAACAAGAAATCATTCTAAGCCAATTTAAGAGAGGAGGTTGTTGCGGAGCCGTAGAGCTCTAGATTAGCCAATAACTAATATGGTATAGCAGCAAATTGCAATTTATGGTCGTCTTATGCAGAAAAAGACAGCAAACTTTCGTAAAAGAATACATGATCTACATGGGAAAATGGATTGGCATTACATAAAACAACTAATCCATATATCTATTCTTGTAACGATCTGACCAGTCGTTTTGTGTTTTAAGACACCGTGGCCCTAAATAAAATTTCCTGTAGTTGTTTTTACTGATTTATGACTTGCGGGGACGGGTGGTTCGAGGTTTGGAGGAGTTTGGAGTACTATAGGAACACTTAGTTCCTTAAGGTTGACCTTAAAGGCCAAGTTTGACTTCAGTCAACATTTTCAGTAAACGACCCTGGAATCGAGATCCAAAGATTCCAGTAGGTTTGTATGATGATTTCGGACTTGGGCGTGTGTTCGGAACGGGTTTTGGATGACCCGAGAGTGTTTCGGCGCCAAATAGTGAAGTAAGAATGTCCTTAAGTTCAAATTGAGGTTTAGAGCGTGTTTTTGTTATCGAGGTCCGAATGGAATTTCGAGATCGGGAATAGTTCCGTCATGTCGTTTTTGACTTACTCGCAAAATTTTGTGTCATTCCGAGTAGTATAGGTATGGTTCGGCATGTTGAAAGCGAATTCAGAAACTTGAAGTTCTTAAGTTTGATCCAATAGGTTTTGACGTGTGATTTTTAGATTTAGCGTTGTGTCGGGCGTTCCGAAGGCTCGAGCGAGTCCGTATTATGATTTAGGACTTGTTGGTATATTTGGACGGGTCTCGGGTGGGACCAGATGTCATTCGGGCATCGAGTGAGGCAAAAACCAACCAAAAATGACTGCTGGTGCACCAGGTCTGGTGCGACCGCACCTGCGGAGGTCCAGTCGTAGGTGCGAGACCGCTCTGCGGTCCCAGTCTCGCAGGTGCGGACCCATTTTCCGCAGAAGCGGAGCCGCAGGTGCGAACTTTGCTCCGCAGGTGCGAAACCAGGCCACCTTCCCCTTATCCGCAGGTGAGAGAATTTCTTCGCAGATGCGAGACCGTAGGTGCGGTCCTCGAGCCGCAGGTGCGCAAAACCTGAAGGCAGTGCACTTCCTTTTAACACGGACTTAGCCATTTTTGAACATTCTTTCTTCATTCTTGGCGATTTTAAGGGCATGCAAGGAGGGTATTTGACCTAGCTACTGAGAGGTAAGTAATTTATACTATGAATGTAGCTTATTACTTGAATTGTTAGGTAGGTTAACACCACAATTAGTTGAAACCATGGGTTAGAGTAAAAATCTAGGTTTTTGACAAAAATCGGAAATGACCAAGAAATTTGTTAAGGAATCAAACAAAAACTATATAATATTGATCCTTAGGCCATGGGTGATATTTTCCTTCAAAAATTTTCGGAACCCGAGCATGTGGGCCCGGGGGTCTATTTTGGAATTTTGCAATTTAGGTTGAAACAATCATTTAAATAGGGAAATTTCAAATAGATTGATTTATTTATGCAATATTTGACTAGTTTCGAGTCCTTGGGCGACGAATTTGGAGTTTCAGGCGCATTCTTGACCCGGAAAGTAGAGTTGACGCGAGATAAGTTTCCTTTCTAACCTTGTAAGAGGGAATTTTTCCCATAAGTGAATTAAATGACTATGTGTCATTATCGTGGGGGACTACGTACGTGCGAGGTGACGAGAGCCCGTGCATAGTAACTATTATTGTTATGTCCGGGTAGTTAGGCCCACACCATGCCCTGTGAATTCCATTAAATTGAGTTATATGCTTTGTAACTTCATTGTATGCCACTTTGTTTTTATGAAAATCGAGAATTTGATGTTTTAAAGGAATTGTTATTGAAAAGAATTGAAAGAAAGATGTTGTGTTTGCATGCGACCGCTTAGCAATTTATATCCCGCGAGCGGATTGATTCTTTCCCCTACTCTCATGGGAGCGGGCCGTACGCCACGGCGGGTATTGAGAGATGCATCTATGGTTCCCTCCGTTCGACCCTTCGGCAGTGCACATTTATTATTATTATTATGTTAGTCCAGGCCGGATGTCCTTGTTCCAACAAAAACTATATAATATTGATTCTTAGGCTATGGGTGATATTTCCTTCAAAAATTTTCGAAACCCGAGCATGTGGACCCGTGGGTGTATTTTGGGATTTTGCAATTTAGGTTGAAACAATCATTTAAATAGGGAAATTTCATACTTTTTAGTATAGATTGATATATTTATGCAATATTTGACACTCGAGTCCTTGGGCGACGGATTTGGAGTTTCGGACGCATTGTTGACTCGGGAAGTAGACTTGATGCGAGGTAAGTCTCCTTTCCAACCTTGTAAGAGGTAATTTTTCCCATAGGTGAATTAAATGACTATGTGTCATTATCGTGGTGGACTACGTACGAGCGAGGTGACGAGAGCCCGTTGATGTGTGGGTAGAATTCATGGTTTAACACGTTATGTGCCTTACATTTTATGTGCGTTAATGATAAAAATACA
>ML380057.1:2158-34929 GCA_005239525.1 Nicotiana knightiana | reverse complement strand
TAAAAGTTAAAGTGTGGGGTGGTTGGTTTGGATTTTGAGTGGAACTAATGAAATAAGGAGAAAAGTGCACTGTTTAGATAAAGTAAGAGTCACTTGGAAAAAAAAAGGAAAAAAATTAGTTGTATTGTTGTAAAAAAAAATATTCCTTGACAAATGGTAACTCTTGATATAATTGTGCTTAAAGAAGTATGGGGTAATATACATTAAGGTGAAGGTGGAGTTTGGTTTGATATAAGTTTGAGGTTTGAATGCTAAAGTATATGTATTAAAGTGCTTAGGGAGGTGTAGTCACTCTTATATCTAAATGTATCCTACCCGTCCCGCAGCCTACATTACAACCAAATAAAGTCCTACTTGATCCTAGACTGAATGAGCTCGATTAGTAGAGTAGTACACTACGGGCAAGCCTATGGTGCATCTTTTGTGGCATATGAATATTATTTCTGAGAGTGAGTAAATTCTTTCTATCTTGAGTTCCTAAGTGTTCTTAAATTTCATTGTGTGTGGAACTAGATCTTTGATTTGTTGAGGACATATGATTCATAAAGGAACGGTAATGTTGTTGACCTCTATGTTAGAGTAGTTAGTGAATTGTGAATAAAGCATGGTATTTGTGAGTCGATTATTGAGGCGAGGATGTCACACCTTTGTGCTTAAACTATTTTAAAAATTCTTGGTATAAAGCGTTAAGGGATTTTCTTAATAAGTTGTGTTCATGGGTGTAGTTTAATTGCTCGAGGATGAGCAAATGTTTAAGTGTGGGGTGTTGATGTGTGACTATAATTCATGGTTTAACGCATTATGTGCCTTACATTTATGTGCTTTAATGGTAAAAATACACCTCGTTTGAGCATAATGGAGTCTATTTCATATGTAGATGAATTGGAGATGGAAGCTGAGCTAAATGGATGCATAAACGTCAAAAATGCGCTCAAGAATCAAAAGGAGTGACCCTCGCTTTAGACAGGCTTTAGACATGTAAAGCCAGGTGCTACTAGGCTTTAGACACATAAAGCCTGGTCATACCAGGCGTTAGACACATAAATCTAGGTGCAACCTGGCGTTTGGCAGGCGTTTTCCTTGTAACGCCCGACCCAAGATCAGGCCTAGTCCGAGTTTTAAAGGCTTTAAGTGTTTCCCAGTTTGACTAGGAGTATCCTACACATTTAGGGCTTGTCCCAAAACATATAAATAGACACAAAAACACAACTTTGAGGGACTTTTGCCATTGGATACAAGAGGAGATCGTGGAACACTACTCAGAAGATCAAAACATTGATTTTTACCTCCTTTATTCCTTACTCTGTAATTTAATTATGCAAGTTATTTTGGATTTGATTACTATGATCTTGAGTAGCTAATTTATTTAATCTAAGGTTTTGGTGGAACCCGTTGGGGATGAACTTATTGTGATATTAATATAGTTTTGCTTGGTTGTTAATCTCTATTTTTTCAACTACGTTCTCGTTGTAGTTGATTGAAGGGCCCTCAATTAACTGTGCCTATTTAGTATGTATCTACTTGAGAGAGAGTGCATATTTAGGTAATTGTTTGAACAACACCACTCCTGGAGTATAGGAGAGATCCATAATCGAGGGTTTAGAGGTTGGATTATAGATAAAGATACCTCGGGTGCAATCTAAAGTGAACTGTAATGCAATCTAGCAAGCGTAACTTGAGAGAGTACGTCTAGTAAATTATCATAATTACTTGAGAGAGATTTATGATAACTGGAGTGTTCATGATTGATAGAGATAACTAAGTCAAAACTATAGGAAATACACAAGAAGGAATTTCACCAACGGGGGAAACCTTAAACTTAGACCTTTATAACAATTGTTTACACCTTATTGTTAGTTAATCTTTAGTTTTAATATTTTCATTCAGCTGTAGTAGTATAAAAACAACACCAAGTGATAGGCATAACGTTTGAGGAAGTTGACTTGAGAATTTGGTAATCTAACAACAACAGTTGATACGTTGGTTCCCTGTGGGATTCGACTCTGGGCAAAATACCTGGATTATATTTGCAACGCCCGCTTAGTCTTTTAGTAGACATAGTTGAGCGTGATCATGTACTCAGTCCTGTCATAGCATATCATTTCATGCCTCAGTCTCGGTAATTGTTGATTTTATATATATTCATTGTTTCAGGCTAGTTCATGCATCTGTGAGCCCATGTGAGCGAGAGTGGAGAGTAACGACTGAGTGAGGCCGAGAGCCTGTTATTGAGACAGTTATGAGATCATACTGCACACCGTAGTGATACTCTGATCATGCCTTCATTGGCTTGATATAGCGCTTGGGCCAATAGGAGCACTTCCTGAGTCTTTACACCCCCAGTGAGCGCATTAATATTGAGGGATGGATCTTCCCTGGACATAGACCTTGTCCAAAGTTGATGATATGTAAGGGATGGATCATCCCTGGACATGGATCTTGTCTGAGTGTTGTATTCCGGAGATGGATCTTCTCCGTGGGGGCTGGATTGGCCTTTTCCTCAATACTGAGTGACTACGGTCACCGGTGTTTATGCATAATCCGGGTTGGATTTTCCCTAGGGCTGAGAGCCATATACAATGCTGAGTGTACTTCTGTGCGAGAGCTATGAGCACTATGTGCATTTCCACACTGCTTATACATTGGCATGTGGAGTACTGAGATATACCTGGGTTGCTTATCATATCGGTCATATTCTGTTTTTATTATCGGTTGAAACTGTGAGCATGCCTAAATTCTGTGTACTGTTTTCATTACAATTATTGAGGTTTAGTCTGTCACTACCTCTCAGCCCGTAGTTTGGGTTTGTTACTTCTGAGTTGGTGTACTCACGTTACCCCCTGCACCTTGTGTGCAGATCTAGGTACAGCGGGACCCGGTAGTGGTTGCTGAGCGGCAGTCAGAGTTCCTTGGGAGGCATCGAGGTAGCAGTTGGCGATCGCAACCTCGATTATCTCCTTCTCTATCCACCTGTCATATTTACTTATTTCAGACAACTCTGTGTCGACTCTGTATTTTGATATTTTGATGTAGTAGCACATGACTCGGTGACACTAGATATGGGTTCGGGTTTTCTTTTATTTATGTTATCAGTGATGTTAAATCCTTAAATGCTTTTATAAAAACGAGACTCTTTCTGTAACTATAATGATTTTTCTTGAAAACAACTTTTAGCGATGAAATGAGTGGCTTGCCTGAATTGATAGGCTCCATCACGATCGGGTATTTGGGGTCGTGACAGAGATAGTAAACCTTTAAGTTGAAAATTATCTTATGCCCACAGGTACAAATTAATTTTTATGTATTTTTGTTTACTAGTCTAATAAAGTCAGTAAATTCTATGCATGGGTTGCAACCTTTGCCCACAAGAAGGTCTAGAATTTACTAAGAATTGGTATTTTACGCGATTCACCTTGGTGTTGATGGATTGTATTTCATAGCTTAGTATGTTTATCCTTGTTTTGCAGTCTTTACCGCTTTTCCTACCGTTATTTTTAGTTGAGAATGCTTGAATTCCAATGCTTTTTGGTGACAATTATGCTGAATGGAAAGAGAAAGTCCTTCTCACTTTAGGGTGCTTGGATCTGGACCTGGCACTCCATGTGGACGAACCACATATTCCCACGGAATCAAGTACGCCAGTGGCTAAGGCTATTTATGAGCGGTGGGAGCGATCAAATCGCTTAAGTTTAATGCTCATAAAATCCCACATAAGCCAAAGAATTAGGGGTTCGATCCCTAATAGCGATAAATTCAAAGCATTCATGAAGGCAATTAATGAACAATTCGTAAGCTCTGACAAGGCATTGGACATCACTCTTATGAAGAGGTTCTCAAGTATGGCTTTCGATAGAAGTCGTACTTTGCATGAGCACATTATGGAGATGAGAGATATTGCTGCTAAACTCAAGTCCCTTGAGGTTGATATGTCTGAACCATTTCTTGTGCATTTCATTCTCAACTCACTTCCTGCAGAATATGGTCCGTTTAAGATTTCTTACAACACACATAAGGATAAATGGTCAATCAATGAACTTTTGACCATGTGTGTTCAAGAAGAAGAGAGGTTGAAGCAAGAGACACCTGAAAGTGTTAATATGGTGACTCATGGTAAGAGAAATGCAAAGAAGGGAAAAAGTGTTCCCATGAAGAAGAAAAGCACCTTTGACAAATATGCTTGACATTTCTATAAGAAGAAGGGACACTGGAAGAAGGATTGCCTGAAATACAAGAAATGACTTGAGAAGAAAGGTAATTTTACCTTTGTATGTTATGAATCAAAGTTTACTGAAGTTTCTGATAATACATGGTGGATTGATTCTGGTGCTACAATTCACATTGCCAAAATCATACAGGGATTTCTAACTCAGAGGAAGCCGATAGGAAGTGAACAATACATCTATTTTAGTAATAGGACGCGCTCACGTGTGGAAGGTGTGGCGACTTATAGGATCATTTTGAAGGATGATTTTCACTTATATTTAGAAAATACTTTTTATGTTCCAGAATATTCTAGAAATTTAATTTCTCTTTCAAGGCTATCGATTAGTGGATATGATTTGAATTTTCATTATCCTTCTGTGAAACTTTTGAAAGATAATAAAGTTATTGGTTTTGGAAATTTATATAAACTTGAGCTAGACCCCACATCTGAATGCAATGTTTTAACCTTGCATGACAAAGAAATTGGCACTAAGCAATGTATTATCAATGAGAACTCATCAAATCTTTGACACAAGAGACTGGGACACATCTCTATTGATAGAGTCAAAAGGTTGGTTAATGATGGAGTTTTAAAAGCTCTTGATTTTCTTACTTTGTGACTTGTGTGGACTGCATAAAGGGTAAGCATACCAACAAATCAACTAAAGGCTCCAAAAGGACTTCTCAATTGCTTGAGATCATACATACAGACATATGTAGACCTTTTCCTAACCCTTGCTTGAATGGTGAGAGATATTTTATCTTATTTATTGATGTCTATTCAAGATATATGTATCTCTATTATCTGTTTAACAAATCAAAAGTACTTGATGCTTTTAAAGTATATAAAATAGAAGTAGAGAAACAAACTGGTACTCAGATCAAATTGTAAGATCTGATAGGGGTGGAGAATATTATGGTAGGTACACAGATAAGGGACAAGTTAAGGGTCTATTTGCTGAGTTCCTTGAAAGTGAAGGTATAATTTCCCAATATACCATGCCAGGAACACCAAAACAACATGGTGTGGCAGAAATAAGGAACCGGACATTAATGGACATGGTAAGAAGCATGATTAGCATATCAAGTTTACCTTTATCCTTATGGAGTGAAGCCTTAAAAACCGTTGTGTATATTTTAAATAGGGTTCCATCCAAGGCTGTCCCCAAGACATCTTTTGAGTTATGGAAATGATGGAAACATATTTTAAATCATTTACACGTTTGGAGATGTCCAACAGGAGTGTGGGTTTATAACCCATAACTAAAGAAGTTGGATGAAAGAACAATAAGCGGTTATTTTATAGGCTATACGGTTAACTCTAATGGATTTAGGTTTTATTGTCCTTCTCATTATCCTAAAATTGTTGAGGCTAGAAATGCTAAATTTCTTGAGGAACATGAAGAGAGTGGGAGTGGTTTGACTCTAAGGGTGGAATTGGAAGAAATAAGGGAACCACCTGTGGTACCTTTATATATTGGGAACTTCAATGTTGCTCAGAAAAAATCTCATGAATTATCTGAACAACAACAAGTTCAAGAGCCACCACCATTTGAGGAGCCACATAAAGATCAACCCGTTTTACTAGAATCCTCTGAAGAAGTGTCTGAACCAGTGGTAGTAAGAAAATCCCCAAGAGTTCGAAAATCAGTAATTTCTAGTGACTATGTTGTATATATTCAAGATTCTGATTATGATATTGGACTAACGAATGAACATGCTCGTTTTCACAAGCCATAAGTGGATAAAACTCCACACTTTTGTATGATACCATGAAAGAAGAGTTAGAATCTATGGCGAAAACATAGTCTGGGATCTCGTCGAATTGCCAAAAGGATCCTCTACCATAGGTTCCAAGTGGGTCTTTAAAACTAAAAGAGACTCATCTGGTAATATCGAACGATATAAAGCCAGACTTGTAACCAAGGGTTTTACTCAAAGGGAAGGCATTGATTATCATGAAACCTTCTCTCCAGTATCAAAGAAGGATTCATTTAGAATAATCATGGCATTAATAGCTCATTTTGATTTAGAGTTACATCAAATGGATGTGAAAACAACTTTCCTGAATGGAGATCTTGAAGAGGAGTTATACATGCGTCAGGATGAAGGATTTTGTGATGAGGACAATAGCCACCTTGTTTGCAAGTTGAATAAATTCATTTATGGGCTAAAGCAGGCTTCCCTCCAATGGCATATTAAATTTCACAATGTTGTTTCTTCATTTGAATTTACGTAGAACATCATTAATCAGTGTATATACCTTAAGATAAGTGGGAGCAAATATATTTTTCTAGTCCTATATGTGGATGATATTTTGCTTGCAAGTAGTGATTTGGGATTGTTGCACGAGATTAAACAGTTCCTTATCCATAATTTTGAGATGAAGAATATGGGTGAAGCCTGTTATATCATTGGCATAGAGATTCACAGAGATAGATCCCAAAGATCACTTCAACTGTCTCAAAAGGCCTAGATTGAAAGAATTATGGAAAGATTCGGAATGAAAAACTGTTCACCTATCGCAGCACCCATAATTAAAGATGACAGATTCTCTTTGAATCAATGTCCACAAAATGCATTGGAAAAGATAAATGAAAGAAATTCCCTATGCTTCGCTTGTTGGGAGCCTTATGTAAGCACAAGTCTGTACTAGACATGATATTGCTTTTGCGGTAGGAATGCTTGGCAGATATCAAAGTAACCATGTTCTTGACCATTGGAAAACGGGTAAAAGGGTTTTGAGATATTTGCAAGGAACCCAGGATTTTAAGCTCGCATACAAATACTCTGACTCATTGGAGGTGATTGGATATTTAGACTCTGATTTGGATGGATGCAAAGACATTGGTAAATCTACTTCAAGATATATTTTCCTTCTTGCTGGAGGTGCTGTGTCTTGGAGAACTGTCAAGCAGACCATTGTTGCAACATCCACAATGGAAGCTGAATTTATAACATGCTATGAAGCTACATTACCGGCGTTATGGTTGAAAAACTTTATTTCTGGCCTTAGGATTGTCGACTCCATTTCAAGGCCATTAAGAATCTTCTGTGACAATTCAACTGCAATATTCTTTTCTAAGAATAATAAAAGTGGAAATTGAAGCAAGCACATCGACATAAAGTACTTGATGGTTAGAGACTATGTGAAGAAGCAAGATGTGAGTTTTGAGCATATTAGTACTACTTTGATGATTGCTGATCCTATGACCAAAGGTCTGCCAACTAATATTTTTAAGGATCATGTAACTCATATGGGTCTTAGTAGCTCAATTTAGCCTTGCTTTGTTCTCTAACAATTTATCTAGACATTATGTTCATTTCGATATACATGATAGTGCACACTTTGGTTTTTCATGTATTATTTTGTTATCATTGGATCAATAAAGCTGGACTCTGAATGACTTATATTAAGTTCGTTCATAAAGTTGTTAACACTTTATTAGAACATATTGTACACAATAATACATGAAAGGAATTGTTTTTTTAAGAGCAAGACCGCCATGATTCATGTAATGCTATGTTTTAGTTAAAGTGACTGTTGCATAACTTTTAGTTGAGTGATAAAGTCTATGGCCATATTATATGTTTATCTCTCATTAAGCATTATCTGATTTTAATAGGTGGGCCAAGTGGGAGAATGTTAGATATTTACCGTCTCTTCTAGAGACTTCAAGTGACCCACATATAAGGTAGTAAGTTATTTACCTTGTCTCCCAAAGGAAATAATATATTTGATAATATTCTCTAGTTATGTATATATGGTAATTTCTTTGATGGAAAGAAACTGCCATATATTAGGAGTCCCTAGGGCAATTATAATTTAAAGAGAAGTCCCTAGGGCTAAAGTATTTACCTAAGAGTCCCCAGCCTACCTATAAATACGCCTGTGACTCAGTCTGGCATCCTACGATAGGCACAGGCTAGAAGACTCAGGTTTTCTGTTAAGGTTCTTCCAAGACAATTCCCCACATTACTTGAACAAACATGGCTGAAGGTACGTTCCTCATATAATTTTCACTGTGTTGGCTCTATGTATGTGATTAAATTCTACATCGTGTTTGAGTAGAAAACAACATTTGAAATAGGTTGCGCCTGTCACTAAAACTGAGGTAGAGAAAGTACTGAAGGGGATTGAAGACCAAAAGGTCCCAAGGTATGATGGCTATAATGCTTTATTTTTTAGCAAGACTTGGACTATAGTTGGAGATGATATAATTGCAGTTGTTCTGGATTTCTTCAATTATGTGAACTGCTCTTATGTGACTTGATTCCTAAGGTATAACATCCCGTTTCTGTTACAGAATATACGACACTTTCACGCTGTACAATTCTATATAAGCTCATATTGAAATTTATTACCAGTAGATTGAGATGGAGTCATAGGTGGCTTATTAATGGCAGTCCAGCTGCCGTTATGCCAGGGAGGTTCATTTACGATATTATAATCATCAGTCATGAGCTTGTTAAGGGTTATAGTAGAATGGTATTTTACCAAGATGCATGTTGAAAATAGACCTATAAAAGACATATGATTTATTAGAATGGGTATACTTGGAATAGATTTTAGTCAGTTTGCATTTTCCACATGTATTTGTGAAATGGATTATGTACTGTGTCAGAGCTATATTCTATTCTATTTTGATCAATGGTGTTCTGGCTTCTCTATTTGCTACTAACAAAGGTTTACGACAAGGTGACTCTTTATCATTTTTTTTCATTTGTCCCAGCAATGGAGTACTTAAATAGACAGTTGGAAACTCTACAAACTGAGATCAATTTTAAATTTCATCCTAAGTGTGGCAATGATATGCTTTTATTTAGTAGAGAGATATCCAGTATGTTCAGCTGCTAATTAATTATTTTACACAATTTTCTTAGGCTTCTATCTTACATGCATATCTTCTGAAGAATTCTATAAATTTTGGATGGGTGATCAAGGTATCTAGGATCATAATTCATATCCTTTCTTTGCTTGGGGTTACCAAAGGCGAATTACCTATCAGAAATTTGGAGTACCTTCAAGCACTGAAAAGCTATCAGCTATTCATAACCCTTTTAACTAAGCTGTAAGATCTGCTTATTTCGAAAAATGCTTTTGTTCAAAAACGTTTTCGAAAAATACTTTTGGAGAATAGCAGGCTGTATTTGGCCAATTCACTTGAGAAGTGCTTTTTGCAACATTTGATAAGCAAATTGTGTTCGACCAATTTTTCTTTAGTTAATGATCGAAGCTTTATTGTTCGGAATCGTTTCTTAGTACTTTTATTTATGATATTAAGTTATTATGGCAAGATTCGAGCCGTCAGGATGTTGTTTCACGTTGGGAGAGACTTCTTAGAGTTTTGATTTAGCTTCTTTGCGGTAAGTATCTTTCTTTATCTTGTGTAGGGGAATTCCCTTAGGATTTAGCCTTGATTGCTTATCCGCGTTATGTGAAAAGAAACGTGTACATAAGGTGACGAGCGTGTACGCAAGTGCTATGTGTGGTTTTGTGACCGGGTTGTACCGTAGGCTATTTATATGCCTAATTTGTTTAAGTAACTATATAAGACATACTTACACCCCTTTGGGATTCCTTAATTATGATCGCTACATTTGACTTAGTCATATTCATTCTTTATTTGTTGAACACCTCTCCGCACTTCTATATTGTTGACAATGTCCTCGACACTTTATTGATAAGTTGTGAGTTTATATCGTGATAAATCTCCAATAATACTGTCTTGTGATATTGTGACATATGTGGACATGTTGTGAGGATTGATTGTTGTTGTGCGGATCACAAGGGTGGCATTTCACTGTTGTGGATTGTGCGGAGCGAGACTTATATTGTGGCACGAGGTTTTGGTGTGCGAGTGAGACTTATGTTGTGGTACGAGGTACTTGCCGTGCGAGTGAGACTTATATTGTGGTACGAGGTCTTGCCGTGTGGTATATGGCTTATATTTTGGCACGAGGTCTTTGTCGTACGAGGATGATTGATAATGTGGGCATGAGGTGCCGTGAGTGTGTGACTCTATTTGATCATTTATTTGTTGAAGCTGGGCTTTTTTTGTTCTAAATGGTTATCGATTAAGTGAGGAGATTACAATTATTGCTTTATGTTATTATTCTTTTTTATTACAGTTATTACATTCTATTATTATTCCTCTTTGCTGACTATTCTTTGATATTATTTCACATGTTATTTGATTAATGAGTGTCTTGACTTGAACCTCGTCACTACTCCACCGAGGTTAGTTTTGATATGTATTAGGTACCGACTGTGGTGTACTTATACTACACATTTACACATTTTTGTGTAGATCCAGGCATTGGAGGCAGTGGACCTACGCAATTTTAGCTTCTTGATCATGAGGATTTAAGGTAGAGCTGCTCGATCGCCACAATTCTTAGAGTCCATTCCTTTAAGTTATACTGTCAACTTTCTATCCGAACAATATTATATTTTTGTTTTGAGATACTTCTATGTATTCAGCTAAAGTTCATGACTATACTACCTAGTCTTAGGGGATTTGTTGTGATTATCGATGTGTAGACTTGTGTCACTTCTATTTCCATATTTATATTAAACTCCCCTTCATTATATCATGTTTAATTGGTTTAACTGTTATAAGTGATCGACTGACATAGTTTTGGAGACTAGGTGCCATCACGATCCTTAAGATGAGATTTTTGGTCATGACAAGTTGGTATCAGAGCTCTAGGTTCATAGGTTCTATGAGTCACGAGCAAGTTTGGTACAGTTTTGCGAATCTGTACATTGATGTATGTACTGAGGCTACAGAACTATTAGGAAATTTTACTTCTTTCATTCTTATCGTGCGAATTTATTGATTTCAGAGTTTGAGCCTTTGTCTATCTATTCTCTCACAAATGGTAAGGACGCGAGCAGCAGTTACTGATGATGCTGCCCCCAGGGTTGGTGTTGCTAGGGGTAGGGGAAGAGGTAGAGGCCGAAGAGGGGCTTGTGCTACAGCTCGAGAACCTACTAGAGCATCAGCTGAGGAGTCACCAGTAGCTCCGGTTGGGGAGCAGGCACTTGAGACGCCTATGGCTACCCCTGGACTTCAAGAGACTTATGCGCATTTCCTGAGCTTGTTTGGTACATTGGCTCAGACGAGATTGATCCTAGATGCACCAGCTACTTCACAGGTTGGGGAGGAGCTCGGACTCCCGCCTCCCGTACCCCAGAGTAGTAGGCCCAAGTATTAGGTTTCAGATGTTATGTCGGTACAACCAGTAGCTGCAGTTCAGCCTGAGGTTAGGCTAGTGGCGTCAGAGAAGGAGAAGAAGAGGTTGGAGAGGTTCAAGAAGTATTTTTCTCCTACTTTCAGTGGTGCAGCTTTTGAGGATGCACATGGTTTCCTAGAACAATGTCACCGCATTCTGTGCACTATGGCAATTATAGAGTTGAGCGGGATCGCTCTTACTACTTTTCAGCTGATAGGGGCAGTGTATAGATGGTGGTAGGCTTATGAGGAGAGTAGGCCAGCTAGCATAGTGCCACTTACTTGGGCTTAGTTTTCTGATCTCTTTTTGAGGGAGTTCGTTCCACAGACCCTCAGAGATGCATGAGGCACAGAGTTTGAGAAATTACGCCAGGGGACTATGACCGTGTCTGAGTATGCTATGAGGTTCATTGAGTTATCCCGTTATGCACCTTCTTTGGTTTCTATAGTCAGAGAGAGAGAGTCCACAGATTTATCGAGGGCTCAACTATGGTTTTAGACTTTGTATGGCACGGAAACTAGAGATTTATACTTCATTTCAGCAGGTTGTGGATATCGCTAAGAGGATGGAGCGCATCCGTGGTCTTGAGATGGAGGATAGGGGGGCCAAGAGGCCTTAAGGTTCATGGAGGATTTAGTGGATTCTACTCTTCGGCTCTGACCTATCATGTTGGGGCTTTGTCACTCGGTCAGTTCGAGACCGTACTTCAGGTTACCTGTTGTTCTCAAGCTAGCTAGGGACCCCAGGGTACTCATATAAGACAACCATATTTTAGTGTGCCTACTGTATGGGGTTCCTATAACGGTTATTCCAATCATCAGACACAGACTCAGTACTAACATCCACGCTTGTAGAGGGATGGTTATGAGTGTGTTGATAAAAACGCATCATGAGAGATTGTCCTAGACTCCAGAGAGGAGGAATTCATCAGAGAACTTAGGCTATGGGTCCCACTCAAGTTGCTACTCCACCTGCACAACCAGCTAGAGGTGGAGGACAGATGGGTAGAGAACGTCCTAGAGGGGGAGGCCAGGCCCGTCGTTATGATTTCCCTAGTAAGGCTGAGGGTGATGCACCTGATGATGCCTCTACATGTATGGTTCCGAATTGTTATAAAGATGCATCAGATTTATTTGATCCGGGTCCTATTTATTTGTACGAGTCATCCTATCTTGCTTCATATATGGATATGTTTTGTGATTCTTGTACTCAGTTTATGTGTTTGCACCTATTGAGGGGTCTTAGTGTGGTAGACCATGTCTATCATTCTGGCTTGTTCACTATTGAGGGTTATGAGACTAGGATGAACTTTTTATTACTTAATATGGTGGGTTTTGATGTGATTATTTTGGATGGTTTCTCCATGACTTGCGATTGTAGTGCTCTATAGGTATGGGAAATCTGTTTCGTGTTGTGATTTTGTTCTACGAGATTGAGTTAGTGAAAGGTTTTCGGTTGGTGTGATGTATATTCTACATGTGATTCAGATTTGAGGATGTTATCCTCGTGTTTTCACGTGGATCAGTATGTTTAGATCGAGCTATGTGCCATAGCTGAGTTATGTTCGGATGAGATTCTTTGTGATTAGTTTGTATGTTTTGTTTCTCCCTTGTGGGATGCATTCACAGTATGTTACCGATGTGGAGTTGTGCCTATTTGACTTGTCGGATAGTTCTGTCATGTATTTCTCTTTCCATCTTCAGTTATGTTCGAGTTGTGCTTGTTGGGTTCAGATTGCGACGTGTGTGTCTAGGTGGCATTTGGTATGGCTTGGTGGTCAGGTGAGTGGTTATGAGTTTCTGCATGTTTCTTACATCATTATCAGTGTTGCGAAGGTTTATAATAAGGTTTTATTTGATATAAAGTTATTTACAGTACCGGGTTCGATAATGGGCACCTATTATGGCTGGACATGTTGCTATGGGCTTATGAGTGATTGGTTACATCGTGTGGTTATACCTTGTAGATGTATTCACGAGCTGCTACAAATATTTGGGGTTGACACAGTGTGTATATGTGAGAATCGAGTTTTACGAAGAGGTCTGGGTGATGAGATTGGGATTTAAGGTTGGTAGATCAAGGTTGAAGGAAGAATCTTCGAATTAGGTGGCTTTTGACGGGCTTATATGGATTGAGGTGACATGGGATCATTGTAGGTATGTGTATGGTGAGTTTATATTGTGATTCGATGGTTATGGAGTGTCTCTTGGCACGTTCGAGGATGAACATTTGTTTAAGAGGGGGAGAATGTAATGACATGACCTGTCATTTTGAGCTTTAGAGTTCTGTTCGGTGGTTTAAGTTCTTGAGTAGCTTCAAATTTTGTATTATGACTTGCGTAGATGGTTGGTTTCGATTTTCGAGCGGTTCAAGATTGATTTGGAAGAATAATTATCATTTTAGAAGCTTTAGGTTGGAAGAATTGGCCAAGTTTGACTTTTGCATATTTGATCTCAAATTAGAGTTGTGACGGTTCTATTAGGACCATATGGTGATTTTAGACTTGGGTGTATGTCCAGATTTGGATTCGGAGGTTCCTAGGTTGTTTTGGCTTGAATTGGCGAAAGTTGGATAACTGAATGTTTTGGAAGGTTAATAGATTAGACCGACGGTTGACTTTGTTGATATCGTTTTTGAATCGTAATTCCGGGAGTTGGTATTAGTCTGTTGTGCCATTTTGGACTTGCATGCAAAATTCAAGGTCATTCCGAGTGGACTTGATATGGTTCGACATGAGTTTTGGAAGTTGAAAGTTCATTAGGCTTGAATTGAGGTGCAATTCATAATTTTGACATTGTTTGGTGCTATTTTAGGCCTCGAGTAAGTCCGTGTAATATTTTGGGATTGGTTGATAGAATTGGATGGGGTCTCGAGGGGCAGATGTGTTTCAGATTGGTTTAAGACCATTTTCGGGTGTGTAGCATTGCTAGGTTTTCTGATGCTTCAGGTGTTCTTAACGATCATGAAGATGTAGCCGCAATCGCGATTTGTAAGCTGGAGCTGAGTGTGGTTCTTCTTCGCGTTCGCAGAGGGATGATTGCGTTCGTGATGTTTGAGTGTTTTGTCCATAGTGTTCGCACCTGTAAGTACACAATCACGTAGTGTGACTGGAGGCAGTTAGTTCATTGGTTTACGCATTCGCGATAGGAGGCTCTCATCCGCGCTTCCCTGGTTCTTTGGCTTTCACGATCACCAGGTGCAGAAGTGATCGCGTAGTGCATTTTTGGGAAATGTTGTTTTTATTGTTTGCAATCACGATGGCTTTCCTGCGATCGCAATATGTTTTACTGGGCATAATTATTTAAGTACTCCATTTCGAGAGTTTTGGTTATTTTATCAGATTTTGAGTTAGACGGCTCAATTTTGGGTGACATTGCAGAGGATTGTCACGATTTGGATCAGAATAAGTATTTTTGACTCTTATTTGCTTATATTTCATGATTCCAGCCTTGATTGTAGTGTTTGATTGATAATTTCAATTGGAGAAATTGGAGATTATAGTAAAAAAAAATTAAATATAAATTGATGATTTGGAGGCTATTTGAGGTTGGAATTGGATGATTTTGGTATGGTTGGACTCGTATCGGAATGAGTATTTGGAATTTGTATGTTTTATCGGGTTCTGGGGAGCGGTCCCAAGGTTTACCTTTTTTGTTGATTTTTTAATTTTAATTAAATATCGAAGCTTTATTAATTGAAATTATTTCCTATGGCTTTTATTTATGATGTTAAGTTATTATTGCTAGATTCGAGGCGTTCGAAGGTTGCTTCACACGGGAAGAGCTTTTTAGAGTATTAATTAGCTTCTTTAAGCTAAGTATCTTGCCTAACCTTGTGTGGGAAAATTACCGTTAGGATTTAGCCTTGATTTCTCATCCGTGTTATGTGAAAAACAACATGTACATGAGGTGACGAGCGTGTACGCATGTGCTATGTGTGGTTTTGTGATCGGGTTGTACCGTGGGCTATTAATATGCCTTAATTTGTTTAAGTAACTATATAATAAATACTTACACCACTTTGGGATTCCTTAATCATGGTGGCTACAATTGACTTAGTCATATTCATGATTTATTAGTTGAACACCCCTCCGCACTTCTATATTATTGACATGTCCTTGTGCACTTTATTGATAAATTGTAAGCTTATATCATGATAAATCGCTGATACTACTGTCTTGTGATATTGTGGCATGTCTGGACATGTTGTGCAGATTGATTATTGTTGTGCGAAGCATAAGGGTGGCATTTCACTTTTTCAACTGTGCGGAGCCATACAGATGGCTACTGATACACTGTCTAGGCGGAGTGATACAAGTGGCCATTGTGTTACCATCTAAGCGGAGTGATATGGGTTGCTATTGTGTTACTGTATGGCGGAGTGAAACAGGTGACTATTGTGTTATTGTCAAGGCGGAGCGATATGGGTGACTATTGATATATTGTCTAGGCAGAGTGATACAGGTGTCTATTATGTTATTGTTGACGCGGTGAGATAATGGTGGTTATGTAGGGATGATATGTGATGGCCTTGGGTGCGTGTTATTGATGATGTTTGTGTGGTATGATTTCTTGTGTATGTCATGCATTTTTACGTGTTTCATTGTGCTTTTTCCAATGTTGTGTCATTGTCTTTACTAGATGATTTGGTTGCTAAGGTAAATTCACTTATGTGGAGTTGTTATCTTATATTCTGTTGAGTTGTTGGCAACATAACTGATTGGAATAAAAGAAAGTTGTGATCATGCATTACCTTGTTTGATTCTTGATAAATCTCTCATGAACGTGTTATTGGTAATTGGACTAGTTACTGTCTTGACTTGAACCTCATCACTATTCCACTAAGCTTAATTTTGATACTTACTGGTTATCGATCGTGGTGTACTCATACTATACTTTTGCATATTTTTGTGCAGATCCAGGTGTTGGAGGCAGTGGCCCTAGGTAGTGTTAGCTTTTTGATTGCAAGGTTCAAGGTAGAGCTGCTCGGTCGCCGTAGTCCCTTGGATTCCTTTCCTTTAAATTATACTGTCAACATTCTATCCGAACAATTTTTTATTTTTTTTGAAATATTTCTATGTATTCAGCTAGAGTTCGTGACTCTATACTACCTAGTTTTGGGGGATTTGTTTGATTATCGTAGCATAGGATTGTGTCGCTTTTATTTCTGTATTTATATTAAACTCTGCGTGATTATATCGTGTTTAATTGGTTTAACTGTTGTAAGTGATCGCCTTTCCTAGTTTTGGAGACTACGTGCCATCACGATCCTTAAGGTGGAATTTTGGGTCGTAACAACATTTTCATACACTGAACATGATATCTGGTAGATTAGAAATTAAATAGAGTAGTGAACAAATCATCGCAGAATACTTGGTTTCATCCACTTCTTTTCCTCATTCATCCTTATCTAAGGAGTATGTTGGACTCATCGGTATTCCAATTGATTTAGCATTTTCCATTCCGAATATTTTGATGGGTTCCTTGGTATATTTTGTTTGGCGTATGAATATACCTTCCTCTGATTGATGAATTTGAAGTCCAAGGAAGAAAGTGAGGTCACCCATGATACTTATTTTGAATTCGCTTTGCATGAGATTTGAGAAGCCCTCGCATAAATTAGAGTTAGCACTTCCAAAGATAATCTCATCAACATAAATTTGAATAATAAGTTATCTTATGAGGATCTCTTGATAAATACGGTAGTCTCATCTTACCTCTTGCAAAGACATGGTGCACTAAAAGGATATTAGCCTCTCATACCAAGCTTTAGGAGCTTACTTAAGATCATATAATGCTTTAGACAGTTTGAAAACGTGATAAGGAAATTGTGAGTTTTTAAAACCCGGAGGTTGTTTAACATAGACCTCCTCATTTATGAAACCATTTAAAAACGCACTTTTAACATCCATTTTGAAAAAGTTTAAAACCTTTGAAAGCTGCATAGGCTAGAAGAATATGGATTGAACCTGGAAATCGGTGTGAACGTTTCATCATAATCAATTCCCACTTGTTGTGAGTAATCTTGGGCAACTAGGCAATCCTTGTTTTTGATCAGTTCACCTTTTTCATTTAATTTTTTTATGAATACCCATTTGGTGCCCATAAGAGATACTTTTTAGGTGGGAACTAAAGTCCATACTTGACTTTTCTCAATTTGGTCAAGTTCGTCCTGCATTGCTTGTACCCAACTGTTATACTTCAGAGCTTCATGAACCTTCTTTGGTTCCAATTGATAGATTAGTGTAGTGTTTCTTTTGTTTTTTAGTGTAGCTCTACTTTTCATCCTTTCATTGGGATTTCTATGATAAATTTCTGAGGATATGGATTGACTTCTAGTTGTTAGATAGTCGACTCATTCTGTGTTTCCTTCTCTTTGGTAGTCTCCACATTAGTCGGCTCTAGTGATTCTCCAGTGTGACTAGTTTGATTATCAGATTTTGATGTTCAGAATTTCCTTGTAGATATCGCATTTGCGACCATGGCTTCGCATATATGACCATTGCAATTGTGACCACTAGCTATTAAATACAAGCTAGGCCTTCTACTGATTCTTCAACACACATGGTTCGTTTGTTATACATTCTAAAAGACATGCTTGAAGTAGAGTAGCTGAGAAATATACCTTCATCACTTCTTGGATCAAACCTTCCTAAATATTCCTTACCATTATATAAAATATTAGCAACCAAAAGGGTAAAAGTAGCTAATATTTTCTTCTTACATTTCTGCAACTTGTCTGAAGTCTTTTTCAAGATTGGTCGAATGAGACATCTGTTTAAAATATGGCAAGCAGTATTTACTGCTTCTGCCCAGAAGTAATTAGGTAAAGAGCGTTCAACAATCATTGTTCTAGCGATGTCTTGCAAGGTGTGATTTTTCTGTTCAACCACTCTATTTGTGTTTGGGATCTTGCTAATGAGAAGTTGTGTGTGAATCCCTACTCATTACAAAAGGCATTGAACATCTTGCTTACGAATTCTCCTTCATGATCACTCTAGATAATTGAAATGTAGTATCCCTTTCCTCTCTACACTTATGCATGTAGGTAGCTAGGGAAGTATGCACTGTCAAGTGATAGTGATTGGTTGTGGCGGGTTAGTCTGGCTGTCCTTATTCTAGTTGGTAGTCGTGCTGGTACGCTTGCTTGAGGGAGTGATTACAACCCTTTCCTTTAATCATGAAAGAGCTATTTCCCCTACCTTTCTTTCTAGGTGGAGGATTTAATTTCCCTCGTACTTTCTATCATTTTGAGGGGTGAAAGCGAGATTGAATGCTCTAAGCACATCCGTACCCCGATTGACATCTTAGAAATTTCTCAAAAAAGGATTTAAAGAGATCCCCAATGAACAATTGTAACGACTCGACCGATCGTTTTGAGATCTAGCACGCCGTTCAGCAGTTTGAGGTCGTGAGCAGCTTCGTTTCAGGTATTATGACCCGTGGGCATGGTCAGAGTTGAATTTCGGGAAGTTTAGAGAATTCTCATTTCAGAAGCCTTAAGTTGGAAGAATCAACTAAGATTGGAATTTTGAGTAAACAACCTCCGAATCAGGATCTAAAGGTTCCTGTGGGTTCGTATGATGATTTCAGACTTGGGCATATGTTTGGATCGGGTTTTGGATAAGCCGGGAGCGTTTTGATGCATATTGTGGATATTCATATATTTGGGCTTGAAGTGCATTTCGGAGTTATTGATGTCCGTTTGGAATTTCGAGTCTGGGAATAGCTTCATATGGTGATTCTGGAGTTGGGAGCGCGATCGGAAGTGAATTTGGATGTCCGTAGGTCATTTTGAAGTCATTTAGCTAAAGATAGAAATTTGAAGGTTTTTGAGAAATCCGACCGGAAGTAGAAATTTTGATATCAAGGCCGGAATGTGATTCCGGAAGTTGGAACAGGTCCATAATGTTGAATATGACTTGTGCACAAAATTTGAGGTCAATCAGACGTGATTTGATAGGTTTCGGCATCGGGTGTAGAAGTTGGAAATTTTTAAGTTCATAAGTTGGGATTTGAGTGTGATTCATGGCTTTGATGTTGTTTGATGTGATTTGAGGCCTCGAGAAAGTCCTCATTATGTTTTGGAACATGCTGGTATAATTGGACGGGGTCCCAAGGGGCCTCGAGTGGATTCCGGGTGGTTAACACATCAATATTTGAAGTTGAAGAAAGCTGAAGGTTGTTGTCATCTGGTGTGACCGCACCTGCAAGGATTTGGCCGCAGGTGCGGCTAAGGGCACTGCATGTGTGATATTGGGCTGGAGCCAAGGAGGCCGCATGTGCGGGATATTTACGCGCACATGCGGAAGCGCGGGTGCTATAAGGGGACCGCAAGTGCGGAAATCGGCCTGGGCAGAATGTTTTAAAACAAGGATTCTTGGTTCATTTCTTCTTGGGCTTAGGCGATTTTGGGAGGCTTCAAAGAGAGGATTCCTTCATGAAATGTCAAGTTAAGTAACTCCTTCATGCTTCTAAGTTAAATACAAGATTATATGCAAGGATTAGACATGAAAATTGGTAGGAATTTGGGAAATTATTGAAGAAACCTAGAAAATAGAAAATTAGATTTTTAGCCACGATTTGAGCATGAATATTTGAGTAAATTGTATATTTGAATTAGTAGAGCTATGAGTAGAATGTATCTTTGAGAAATTTTGGATTCCGGGCACGTGGGCCCGAGGGCATTTTGCTCATTTCACTGAGCGGGGTTGGGAAAGTATATAATTTGAATTGTTGTGACTATTAGGATGAATTTTCATTGCTTTGCCCGTTATGTGGTAGTTTTGGGTTGTTGTGCATCCATGGGAGTCGTCGGAAGGGCGTGGAGGCCGGTTATGGAATCTCGGAGCGAGGTAAGTCTCCTTTCTAACTTCGTGAGAGGGAATTGTCCCCCTAGGTGAATTAATTAAGTATATGCTATTATTTTCGGGGGCTACGTACGCACGAGGTGACGGGAGTCCGTGCGTAGCTACTATTATGCCATGTCCGGGTAGCCTCGGACCCATTAGAATGCCTTACCTATTGTACCCGTGATCTTGTCTATGATATTTGACTGCTAATATAATCGAAATTTTAATCTAATGACTAAGGAAGATTAGAGTTTATTTTCTAAATCATCTAAAAAGAGAATTTATTTCCTCCGCGGGCAATTGTATTTCCGAATAAGGTTGTGTTATTTAACGTTATATAAACTCTGCAAGTGAATTTCGAAAAAGGGATTTAAATACTATTTTTGATTTTTAAAAGAGAAATCGGTCATTTACTTGAGTATTTGTGTTCCCGACGTATTCGGGGTGGATTGTTGATGGTGCATGTCTGCATGTGACTACTTTGCAATTTACATTCCGCGAGCGGAGTGTTATTTTGCCCCACTCTCATGGGAGCGGGCCGTACACCACGGCGAGATTGAAAGAAATATTATGGTTCGGGTCATTCGACTCTCGGCAGTGCACAAAGATGATTATTATGATGGCTCAGGCCGGTTGTCCTTATCCCGTATGCGCATGCTAAATTGTTAAATGTTTTTTATGATTTTTAAAGTGTAAGATATTTGAGGGAAAATAAAGAAGAAATTGTGAATATATGATATTTGGAGGAAAACAACGAGGAAATTATTTATTAAAGATATTTTGGAAAATAATGAGAAAGTGGTAACTGGTTGTTTATTTCCAGCATTACTTGGATTTCAGTGCCTTATATATATATGTTGTTTTACTACCTTTACATGCTTATCGTGTTCATCTTACACTGTTAATTAATTTGCTGGCCCTTAGTGAGTGTCTAATTTGACCTCTCGTCACTACCTCTCTGAAGTTAGGCGGGCGACTTACTGAGTACACGTTGTTTTTGTACTCATGCTACACTTGCTGTGTATTTTATTGCACAGGTACTTTCATACCAATGTGGAGGATTCGGAGACTTAGGCGAGCTGCACCATCCAGAGGCGATCCGCAGCTGACAGAGTCTCCCTCATACTGTATTTATTTGTGTTTTAAATTTCCTTGTCCAATTTGTATTTCGGACACGCTTTGTGATGATTGTATAAATTCTTAGAAATTGCTCACGTACTTGTGACACCGGGTTCTGGGATGTGTTGGGATATATTTGTTAAAGTGTAATATTTAAACCATTGCTTTACTTAACAGAATTTTGTTTAGTTAATATGAAATAAAGTGAAAGGAAATGATTTTTCATAAATGATTAAACAGGAATTTATTTCGACTAATTAATGATTGGCTTGCCTGACAATGGTGTCCGGCGCCATCACGACCTTAGGGATTTTGATCGTGACAACAATCCTCGCATGAATTTCTAAGGATCTAATAAGTCCAACATTGATTCCTTCAGATGTGTCAATTGGGCAAATACGTCCATAGTGACAAGGATGGATATCTCATATTCGAAAACTAGCAGTGCGCTCTTTCATTCCTCCACTTCCCAAATAACTTAATTTTCTCCCATGAACTATTTGTGTCACTGGACTAGTTCGGTCCAAGACTTGAGATAATGAGTGTAAACCGAAAAAGGATTCATAAGTAGTTGTTAATGGAGTTGAGGTTACAAAATTCTGAGGCTCGCGATATCGAAAACCATAAGAGATAAAGTAGAAGGCTGACCACTACATAAGCCGCCGGCGGGAGAAAGATCGAAAGAAAGCTCATAAACGCATTCCTTCGCAAATGGCGCCATAGACAATGCTCTATCGAAAAACCATTCTTTCTTTCAGGCCGGTAGGGGGAACCTTCCGCATAAAAGAAAGGAAGTGACCGATCAAGAAATAAAAATAAAACGGGAATGGTTAGTGATGACTACATAGGTCATCGAAAATTCCGTGCGGCCCGTGATGTTTTTATCCTTTCTTTCTCCCTTGATCTATCGCTCTTTTTGAGTCAAAGTCAAAATCGAGTAGACTAAGATGGATTTTATTTTATAGTTGTTCCAGGGATATGGGTATAGAGTGAATTCTATTCACTTTCTTACAAAAAATCTCAAAACTTTTCAAAGCATCATCTTGTCACATCCCAAACTACCCCCTAGACGTGACTGGCACCTAGCTTACACTGCCCGCTAGGCGAACCAATTCCTGTACTCTTAACCTATTAAACAAGTATTGAGAGAAACATGTACTAGCCCAAAAACACTAAATATTATTAAATATGAAATAATTATTCGACTAAACTCATAATTTATTTATAATATAAGAGCACTCAAATACTAAATCTCTACCCCAAATTACATATTAAGAATGTGGAGCTTCTAATAGAGATAGAAGTTTAAGTGACGCGCATGCAAACCCGAAAGAAATAATTGACATAAGATAGGTAGAGTTGAAACAACGGCCTCCACGGATAACGCGGCGGCTCACCTCAGCAATAGGATCCACTCAACGAACCCGTCAGCCACTAGCTCTATCTGCCGCAACGGTATCTGCATAGAGACGCATGTAAGGAGTGAGTTATACGTAAATATAACCCAGTAAGATCCTCGACCCGCCACTTTAAATACCTCTGGAACAAGTGTTAGAAAATACAACCACACCACAACAGGAATGATATAGTAAATACGATAACTATACAATAACTCAATATATGTGTATCACCAGAGTTCTTAATAATTAACCAACAAGAGTACCCCCTAAGGACTTATCATAATTGCAGTGAAAGAAATTTACCAACTTATCTACGAGTTCACAACGACACCACAATGCCTCAAATATATCAAAAAGCATACACAATGCTCGGGTGATGTATAAAGGCATACACAATGCCCCAACATCATGGCGCACAGCCGTATCAAACTCAACATCATGACGCACAGCCGTATCAAACACAATATCATGGCACACATCCATATCAAACTCAACACCATGGCGCACAGCCGTATTAAACTCAGTATCATGGCGCACAACCATATCAAACTATCAAACAACTTATAAAGTAATATTTTCTTTTTGTTGTACTTTAATTAAAATAATATATTTGCGGCTGGTCTAAGAGCACCGATTCTGCAAAGCGCACGCTTGTCCCAACGCATGGATCAGACAGAGAAAACACATTTTTAAAACGGGTTTAGAAAAGCAAGTACCAAAGCTTAAAGTCTCACTTACCTCACTAACGAAAAGTTCTCCAACCTTGCCACACCTAGAACACCAACCAAATGGCCTCCAATGGCCTCAATCTATTCAAAATATTGAATAACACGTCCTAATTAGTCTAGATGTAAGATTCTCATGATCTTAGGGAAATTCAAAATCAAAGTCAACCCCCAGTGTAATTAATATGAATATGTACATAATAAATTGTCAACCGAAATAGCCGAAACAGTGTTTGCCTGCGGAAAGCATTACATATAATTCTTAATTTCTCAAGCTCATCATTACAGTTTCTAAACATTGCCAATTCTTGAGTATAAGTACTCCGGATCATGTAAGTCGTGATTACATTCCTACATGTCATACATTTTTGTACCAAAAATTTAGAATTATGTATTGTTAGAATATATTTCAATATACAAAGCAGTACACATCTTACTTTAATTTCATGAACTCATTATTGCATAATCACTATAATCTAATTATGATTTAGGTAAAGATGATAACCATTTTCTGCAAATTCAATCCCCCATCTTTAATTAATAACTAGTATCCTAACACTAAACCCACGAAACAGCACAACAATATAGTTTTCCATAGGTTTCAATTGTACCAATCATTTGATTCATTATTAAGCCATCAATAATTTATACTGTAGGGACATAGTATATTACCTGATCACTTGAATTTCTTTCTCAGTAACTACTCCTCACAAGGTTAGGCTTGAGTTCCTCCCACAATTGCTACGTCAGTTCTCCCAAAAATTCCTATTTGCCGTTTTCTTCTTCTTTTGTTTTTTTTCTTTATATTAGTCATGACCACAATTACCCTTACTCTGCATATTAGGTCTTGTCATGTGGGCCACCAGATCAAAATATATATATGGGCCTAGCTCTAACTTTTTACCATATATTTTATCCCAATTACTTTATTATCCAACCAATAGATGTAATAATAAATTAGACCCACTAACTATTTAAATAAATTTTAAAACTATTGAGTTGATCAATATATATAAAATTTTTGGTTATTACATTCTCCCCCACTTAAACAAGCGTTCGTCCTCGAAAAAGTTAGAAAGTGTACCTGACATCTCAAAAAAACTGGGGGGGTACTTGCTTCGCATGACTACTTCGGACTCCCACGTAGCTTCCTCTGTAGGATGGTTGCTCCATAATACTTTCACTGAATNCACATCCTCTGGCTGAACCTTATGACTATCATCATGAACATATCGTCTAAGCATAGACACATGAAATATGGGATGAACCGCAGACAACCTCGGAGGCAAGGTAAGTTTATATGCCACCGACCCGATTCGATCTAAAATCTCATACGGACCAATATACCTCGGATTTAGCTTACCTTTGCACCCAAATCTCATGACTCCTTTCATAGGGGACACCTTCAAAAAGACTTTTTCTCCTTTCATGAACTCCAAATCACGAACTCTCTTATCTGCGTAGGATTTTTGTCTACTTTGAGCTGTCCGAAGTCGTTCTCGTATCAGGGCAACTTTCTCCAAAGCTTGATGAACTAAATCCGGACCTAATAGCTGTGCTTCACCAGTTTCAAACCATCCAACTGGTGAGCGACACTTACGACCATATAAAGCTTCAAATGGCGCCATCTGTATACTCAACTGATAGTTGTTATTATAAGCAAACCCTGCTAGCGGTAACTGATCGTCCCAATGACCACCAAAATCAATTGCACAAGCTCTAAGCATGTCCTCCAAGATTTGAATAACCCGCTCAGACTGTCCGTCCGTTTGTGGGTGGAAAGTTGTGCTCAACTCAACCTGAGAACCCAAAGACTTCTGAAATGATTTCCAAAATTCAGCAGTAAATTGTGCACCCCGATCTGATATTATAGAAATAGGCACACCATGAGATCGAACTATTTCACAGAGGTAAATATCTGCTAACTGTTTTGCAGTGTGAGTAACTCGAACCGGTATAAAATGCGCGTAGTTTGTGAGTCTGTCCACGATCACTCATACTGAATCATGTTTCCTAAAAGTACGTGGCAACCCAACTACAAAATCCATAGTAATCTTTTCCCACTTCCACTCTGGGATAATTAAGTTCTGCATCACACCGCCTGGTTTTTGGTGTTCATATTTCACCTGCTGACAACTTAAGCAACTAGTCACATGTTTCAAGATATCATACTTCATACCTTTCCACCAGTACAATTTATGCAAGTCTTGATACATTTTAGTAGCACCTGAATGGATAGAGTAACGAGAGCTATGAGCCTCTTCAAGAATCAACTACTTTACATCACCCACTATGGGGATGCACAATCTACCATGCCGCCGTAACACACCTTCATTATCGATAGAAAATGACTTGACACCACCATTCTGCACTCGATCTCGGAGTCTAACTAGATGGGGATCTTCAAATTGAAGAGCCTTGACTTGTCCAACCAAGGATGATTGTGCTACCAAACCCGCAAGTAATCTGCCTGGCAATGTATGGTCAATACGCACCCCCCGATTGGCCAATGTTTGAATATCCATAACCATAGGTCGTTCTTCAGCAGTAAATCGGGCCAAGCTACCGATAGACTTTCTACTCAAGGCGTCTGCCACCACATTCGCCTTCCCAGGATGATATAAAATAGTAAGATCGTAATCTTTAAGTAATTCTAACCACCGTCTCTGCCTCAGATTCAGATCTCTTTGCTTGAATATATATTGCAGACTTTTGTGATCAGTGTAGATTTCACACGGCTCACCATAAAGATAGTGACGCCAGATCATAAGTGCAAATACGATCGCAGCCAATTCCAAGTCATGAGTTGGATAATTCTTTTCATGGTTCTTTAGCTGTCGAGAAGTATAAGCTACAACCTTGCCATTCTGCATCAGCACACAACACAAACCGATTAGAGACGCATCACAATAAATAGTAAAACCCCCTGCACCGGTAGGTAGTGTCAAAATCGGAGCTGTAGTCAGTGCGGTCTTCAACTTCTGGAAACTTTCTTCACACTCATTTGACCACTGAAATGCAACACCCTTCTGAGTCAATCGAGTCAACGGGGTTGCTATCTTTGAGAAACCCTCAACAAACCTTCTATAATATCTAGCTAGGACTAAGAAGCTACGTATCTCTATAGGAGTAGTGGGACGAGGCCAATCTTGAACTGCCTCTATCTTCTTTGGATCAACTTGAATCCCATCTCGTGACACCACGTCCTAAAAAGGAAACTGTATCCAACCAAAATTCATACTTCGCGAACTTGGCATAAAGCTTTTGCTCCCTAAGTGTCTATAGCACAACTCTCAAGTGTTGTTCATGTTCTGCGTCACTTCGAGAGTAGACCAAAATGTCATCAATAAATACAATCACAAAATGATCTAAGAATGGCTTAAATATCCTGTTCATGAGGTACATAAATGCTGCAGGGGCATTAGTAAGCCCGAAGGACATCACCAAAAATTCAAAATGCCTGTACCTAGTCCGAAACGCTGTCTTGGATATATCCTCGGTCTTAATTCTCAATTGATGGTAACCCGATCTCAGGTCAATCTTTGAAAAGTGAGTTGCACCATGTAGCTGATCGAATAGATAATCAATACGTCGCAATGGATATTTATTCTTGATCGTCACCTTATTCAGCTGCCTGTAATCAATACACATTCTCATCATGCCATCTTTCTTTTTAACAAATAACACAGGTGCACCCCGAGGCGACACACTAGGCCTAATCAATCCCTTATCAAGTAGCTCTTGAAGTTGAACCTTTATTTCTCTCAACTCAGCTGGAGCCATACGGTATGGAGGAATAGAGATAGGTTGAGTTCCTGGCACCAAATCAATACTGAACTCAATTTCTCTTGTTAGATGCAGCCCGGGAAAATCTTCTGGAAACACATCAGCAAATTCTCGAACCACTGGAACACTATCAATAGTAACATCCTCCAAGTGCGTATCATGAACGGTAGCAATAAAACCCAAACACCCATTATAAATCATTCGACGTGCTTTTACATAGGATATTATTTTTCCCTGAGTTAGATGAGTTTTGCCTTTCCACACTAAACATGGTTCTCCAGGAAAATCAAAACGTATAAGCTTGGAATGACAGTCAACTGAATCATAACATGACGCTAACCAATCCATACCCATAATTACATCAAAGTCGCACATAGGAAACACTAGTAGATCCACCACGGTGTCCCTGCCCTGAATAAGTACACACAGTTTCTATAGACCCTATCCACAGATATAGTCTCCCCCACTGTGGTCACCACAATATAAGGCACATTAAGAGACTCAACTCCTCGTTCTAAGTATATGGAAAAAGATGGAGATACATATGAATACGTAGAACTAGGATCAATAAGAGCATAAGCCCCATAAGAACCGATAGCGATAATACCTGTGGCTACTGCATTAGATGCCTCAGCATCCTGTCTGGCCATAGCAAAGAATCTCGGCAGCCCACCTGCTCCCTGAGCAGTCTGTGCACCCTGTCTACCCTGTCCACGAGCAACCTGCGGAGCGGCTCTAGCTGGCTGAGTCGGAGTCTGTGTACCTGTAAATGTTCTCTGTGGCTGTGGAGTAGCATGGCTTGTAGCAGAATATCCTCTAGGACAATACTTAGCAATATGTCCTTTTTGACCACAAGTAAAGCAGGCCCCTTCTGTTCCAAAACAACGACCACTGTGATTTCTACCACAATTCGAACACCTCGGATGTTGACCTGATTGATATGAGCCGTTATCCTTCCCCTGTATCTGATGCTGCCTCTGTTTAGCTGGATAAGTACTCCTAGAAGACTGAACCACTGACTCTGACTGAGTAGGTCTGGACTTCCCACGATTAAAACCACTTTTTCCCCCAGATGGAGCTCCACTAAACCCTCCTGCACTACGAGCCCTTTTGATTTCTCGCTCAGTCTTGTTCCTCTCTTGATAAGACTCATAACGGAGAGCAGTATCCACTACCTCTTTATACGAACCACCTCGAACATCTCTAACCACGGGCCCTCGATAACGATGCTCGATCCCATCCACGAACCTCCTCACCTTCTCATGCTCATCTGCAACCAGAAAAGGTGCATAACTGGCCAAATCAGTGAACTTAGCCTCATACTCTGTAACCGTCATACTGCCCTGGCGCAGTTGCTCGAACTGACGTCTCATGTCATCTCGCTTGCTCAGTGGAACAAACCTATCCATAAACATAGCTAAAAACTCTGACCAAGTAATAGGTGGCAACCCTGCTCGTCTACCTCTCTGAATTGAATTCCACCATGACTCTGCCGATCCTGAAAATAGAAAAGTGGAAAATTCCACACCTCGAGTCTCCTTCAGCCCCAAAGTAGATAGTATCTTCTCACAACGTTGAATGAACTTCTGGGGCTCAATAGAAGCCTGTGTAGCATCGAACTCTGGTGGCTTAAGATCCATGAAATTCTTAAGATCCTTAGATTGCTCTGTATTTGCAACTGGCTGAACGACCTGCTGAGGGGACATCTGAGGAGCTGCAACATTCAGTTGAACCTGTGCTTGTGCCTGCGAAGTAGTTTGGGAAGCCGGAAGTCCACCCTGCGTAGGCACTAACGCCTCCAACACATTCAACAACCTCACCACTGCATCTGCGGGTAAGGTAACAGTAGGCCCTTGTTCTTGCACTCGATTTGGCATAGTAGCTTGGGATTGACCCGTATTTACAACTTCAGGCTGAGGAGCAGCCTGTCTAATAGTCTGAGCTCTAGTCTGATTAGCTCCAACCCGACCACCACCTCGGGAAGTACCCCGTCCAGCACCACGTCTAGCAGATGAGGGTGTGCGTGTCCTAGCCATCTGCGAAAGAAATAATCCAAAGTCAACCTCAAGTTATCTCGACGCATGATCAAAGAATGAAATAAGGGAAAACATCCTAAATGCTTAGTAGCCTCAAGATCATAAGTATGGGCGCCTACATACCCATGAGGAAGACTCTACTAAACACTGCTCCATGACCCGAGACTTAAAGCCTAAGCTCTGATACAAACTTTGTCACATCCCAAGCTACCCCCTAGACGTGACTGGCACCTAGCTTCCACTACCCGCTAGGCGAACCAATTCCTGTACTCTTAACCTATTATACAAGTATTGAGAGAAACACGTACTAGCCCAAAAACACTAAATATTATTAAATACAAAATAATTATTCGACTAAACTCATAATTTATTTATAATATAAGAGCACTCAAATACTAAATCTCTACCCCAAATTACATATTAAGAATGTGGAGCATCTAATAGAGTAATAGAAGTTTAAGTGACGGGCATGCAAACCCAAAAGAAATAATTGACATAAGATAGGTAGAGTTGAAACAACGGCCTCCACGGATAATGCGGCGGCTCACCTCAGCAATAGGATCCACTCAACGAACTCGTCAGCCACTAGCTCTATATTCCGCAATGGTATCTGCATAGAGACGCAGGTAAGGAGTGAGTTATACGTAAATATAACCCAGTAATATCCTCGACCCGCCACTTTAAATACCTCTGGAACAAGTGTTAGAAAATACAACCACACCACAATAGGAATGGTATAGTAAATATGATAACTATACAATAACTCAATATATGTGTATCACCAGAGTTCTTAAGAATTAACAAACAAGAGTACCCACTAAGGACTTATCATAATTGCAGTGAAAGAAATTTACCAACTTATCTACGAGTCCACAACGGCACCACAATGCCTCAAATATGTCAAAAAGCATACACAATGCTCGGGTGATGTATAAAGGCATACACAATGCCCCAACATCATGGCGGACAGCCGTGTCAAACTCAACATCATGGCGCACAACCGTATCAAACTCAACATCATGGCACACAGCCATATCAAACTCAACACCATGGCGCACAGCCGTATTAAACTCAGCATCATGGCGCACAATCATATCAAACTATCAAACAACTTATAAAGTAATATTTTCTTTTTGTTGTACTTTAATTAAAATAATATATTTGCGGCTGGTCTAAGACCACCGGTTCTGCCAAGCGCACGCTTGTCCCAACGCATGGACCAGACAGAGAAAACACATTTTTAAAACGGGTTTAGAAAAGCAAGTACCAAAGCTTAAAGTCTCACTTAACTCACTAACGAAAAGTTCTCCAACCTTGCCACACCTAGAACACCAACCAAATGGCCTCCAATGGCCTCAATCTATTCAAAATATTGAATAACATGTCCTAATTAGTCTAGATGAAAGATTCTCATGATCTTAGGGAAATTCAAAATCAAAGTCAACCCCCAGTGTAATTAATATGAATATGTACATAATAAATTGTCAACCGAAATAGCCGAAACAGTGTTTGCCTGCGGAAAGCATTACATATAATTCTTAATTTCTCAACCTCATCATTACAGTTTCTAAACATTGCCAATTCTTGAATATAAGTACTCCGGATCATGTAAGTCATGATTACATTCCTACATGTCATACATTTTGTACCAAAAATTTAGAATTAGGTACTGTTAGAATATATTTCAATATACAAAGCAGTACACATCTTACTTTAATTTCATGAACTCATTATTGCATAATCACTATAATCTAATTATGATTTAGGTAAAGATGATAACCATTTTCTGGAAATTCAATCCCCTATCTTTAATTAATAACTAGTATCCTAACACTAAACCCACGAAACAACACATCAATATAGTTTTCCATAGGTTTCAATTGTACCAATCATTTGATTCATTATTAAACCATAAATTATTTATACTGTAGGGACATAGTATATTACCTGAACACTTGAATTTCTTTCTCAGCAATTACTCCTCACAAGGTTAGGCTTGAGTTCCCCCCACAATTGCTACGTCAGTTCTCCCAAAAATTCCTATTCGCTGTTTTCTTCTTCTTTTGTTTTTTTTTTCTTTATATTAGTCAAGACCACAATTACCCTTACTCTGCATATTAGGTCTTTTCATGTGGGCCACCAGATCAAAATATATATATGGGCCTAGCTCTAACTTTTTACCATATATTTTATCCCAACTACTTTATTATCCAACTAATAGATGTAATAATAAATTAGACCCACTAACTATTTAAATAAATTTTAAAACTCTTGAGTTGATTAATATATATAAATTTTTTGGTTATTACAGATCTTTGTGAGAGAAATATTACGCAGGTAAAGCAGGAATAATCATCGACAATAACAAAGTCATATCTCTTACCTCCAAGTGTAGTAGTTCTAGTTGGAAAAAATAAGTCCATATGCAGAAGTTCCAGAGGTTTAGAAGTAGAAACTATGTCCTTAGATGTGAAAGAGGATCGAGTTTGCTTACCAAGTTAACAAACACACATACATGATTTTTGAAAATTGAGTTTTGGAATAATTTGACAGTTTTTCAATCAGGTGCACACTGGCATGACCAAGCTTCTTATTCCATAGTAGAGATCATCAATGAATGATGCTAAAAAAATACGGCATTCTAAGTTTTCAAAACAATCGAGAATGTAAATATTTTCATACTTTTTTTCTGGTATAATCATTTTACCTTATTCGTCTTCAATAGCGCGACCAATTTTCTTGAATTTTACTCATACCCAGAGTCACATAGTTGACTGATGCTCAGTAGACTGTAGTTCAGCCCATCTACAATATATACTTCAGTGATGTTACATTTGTTGTTGAATGTCATTGTTCTTGTTCCTATGATCTACCTTTTTGAATCATCTCCAAACCTAACGTTTCCATCACCTAGATTTGTGACTATTTTGAATAACTTCTTGTCACGTGACATAGGACTAGAACATGCACTGTAGAGGTACTATTTTTCTTTACGACTCTTCTTGTGTTGTTCCTGCAAAACAAGATTATTACTTTCTTTTAGGTACACTAGCTTGCTTAGGTCATTTTCGGTTAGGTTCAAAAGTGGAGGAGTTTTCTTGGGTCTCCAACCCAATCCTTGTTAGAGAATCGAAACCTATATGATGAGTACATATGACCAGGTTTACCACAGTAATGGCATGATGGGGAGGATTGCTCCGGGTGCGGAACCCAAGTAGGTCATTTTTGCACAAGTAGAACGAAAATAGGTCCAAAAAAACACTAAGAACGGATCTATGTATAACGCCATAGTATATGGCGCTATACACTAACAGTAACTGTGCCGTTAGTGTATAGCGCCATATACTATGGCGTTATACCTTCTGAATATGTCAGACCAGGTATAACGCCATAGTATACGGCGTTATACCTC
>ML380056.1:27552-110209 GCA_005239525.1 Nicotiana knightiana | reverse complement strand
CCCCCCCCCCCTCCAGCATGTTTTTCCTCTCTCAGTATTGTCCGTGTAGCTTATGTTATTTGTTAGTATGCATGTACATTTTTTATCTACACAGGTTTATGTTGTCGCCTTGTCCTAGCCTCGTCACTACTTCGCCAAGGTTAGGCTCGGCACTTACCAGTACATGGGGTTGATTGTACTAATACTCTACTCTGCACTATTCTGTGTAGATTTCGGTACTGGACCGGGTTTATCCCGTGTGGAGTTACTGAATTCAATTCAACAGAAGAATTAAGGTAGACCTGCCGACGTTCGCAGACACTGGAGTCCCCTTCTAGTGATTTCAGTTTACTGTTTGTTTTATTCGAAAACAATTGTATTTTTTTTCCTTCAGCCAATATTTGTAGTAACTTTTAGAAGTTCGTGAATTGTGATACCTGACTCTGGGTAGTTATGTATGAATAGTTGGGTTATTATGAACTTCCACACTTCTTTAATCTGTTATGTTTTAAATTATTATTATTTAGTGAATTGTTTAAGGAGTTAGTCTATTAAATCTCTAATTGTTTGCTTGCCTGGCAACTGAATGGTTAAGTGCCATCACAGTCACAACGGTGGAAAATTCGGGTCGTGACACATGCCGTCATGCGAAAGCTAATACTTACAAACCTTGGATGACAATAAATCATACACAAAGAAAAATATACTAAATTATGAATAAAAATATAGTTTGTCTAATTTGGCCTATATATCAAAAGAAAACATAAGATCATATTGAGAGAAAATTCTAATCCAAATAAAACTTTATAAACGACTATATTGTGGATGCTATTATATATTGTGCATGAAGGATGGATTCTCAATATAGAGGTCGCAACCTTTTCTTCTGAAAAGGGGATCTCTCAAATATGGAAAAGATCAATATTTTCATTTAAGTAAAATTAAAACAATTGTAGTTAATATTATAACCTTCCTTCAAGTAAAAGAATAAATTCAAATAAGTTAAGAAATATGACAAACTCATAACATGAGGAACTTCAAATCCAATGTCAAGACAACAAGGATTACCTTGCAAGACTATATACTCTTAGGGATCGTTTGGTTCATGGGATAAGGGAGGATAAAGTGGTATAAAATTTGAGATTAACATTATTCCATGTTTGGTTTAAAGTATTAATTAAATCTAGTATAAAATTATATCACAAATTGGGATGAAATTATCCCATCTCCTAAGTAGGGCAACTAATGTCAGGATTCGTTATCCTGGGACGAGATTATCTTTCTTCCCTTTTCACTGTAACCTTTTTGAGGCTTAATTCTCACCCACAGCTAGTGCCGAGAGGATTCTCTGTGTCGTTATAATATGCACAATTATCATCTTTGTGCAGAACTGAGAAGCCTTTCGGGTTACACCATTCGCTTCTGCTTGGATTCTCCATTTATCCAATAATGTTCGAATAATCAAAGCCAATACCAAACCACTACTCGTGATGTAATCTTTCTTCCATTTCCCATTTCCAAAAGTAATGTCCAGGAACAAAATGAAGAAAATAAATATTGTATACATACCTCAATTATAGTTAAATCAGTGTGAAGTGACCAATTCTTCTAAGTCGGTGGAACATTAAAGGTTAAAATTAAAGCAAAAATTTATCCAGCTTTAAACCAAACTCATGTTTTCAATTATACATTACATTATCTTAATTTTTATCTAATACCAGCAGAAAAATATAGCACTAAATAATCCTGAGATTATTAATCGTTGGATTATAATTCAAAGATTATAATCACAGGATAACCTTGTCTAAAAAAAATTACCCCTTAGGTAACTTTTCTAAACCGATAACAAAATAGTGCTGCGTATAAGATTAAAGTTATTCCAACCAACCAAACGACGTGTAAAAACGCTCTCTTCTCTCTCCTGAGAATTAGGGCGACACTATGGAAAACTCCGGCAACAACCTGTTTATGGCCACTACGGTCGGTGACCAACCTCCTTTGTGGGTTGGTTTGCCTCCACCAACAATTTCCCAACGTTTAAACAATAATCCAGATGGTAATCCACCATTAGATTACTCAAAAATCCTTAAACCTAGTCATTAAATAACCCCACCCAGTTTAATTCGGTCGCGCAATCTAGTGTGGATCCTATACCTATGTGACGAGTGTCTTATGTGAATCTACATTATGTAAGGCCCCGAAAAATTCTACCTAGAAACTCGGTACTTCATGATGTCAAGATTAGATTTATGTGTCCGGTTCGGACTTTTTGGATCGAATAGTAAGTTTTTTGGAGTAAAGGAAAATGTTTTAAATTCGTTTCTGCGGCCCCTTATGCAACCGCATAATCTCTCTGCGGACCGCATAATGGCCGCATAGTGAATTAGAAGACTGGCCAATTTTGAGGCCAGTTATTCGGTCGATTATGCAGACCGTATATAGATCGCATAATCGCTCATGAGTTTCTGCAAAGGGAGTTCTGCGGTGGATTATGCAGCCGCAGAACAAGTATGTGGACCGCACAATGGTCGCATACACAATCCGAATGTTCAAGCATGGAAGGCCTATTTCTGCGGTCACTTTGCGATCACATATCCGTTATGCGGCCGCATATGCGACCGCAGACCGTGTCGGGGCACCTATTTTTCTTATTTTAAAACTCGATCCTATCCCGTTAAAAAATCATATTAAACTTCAGTTGAGCTATTTTTCTGATAGTTTTAGAGTGAGTGAGAGAGTTATAAGAGGGAGAAGTTAATCTTCACACCAAATCCATTAATTATTGCCAAGTCCTTGAAGATTATCAAGGAGGTTCTCACATCACAGATAAGAATCTAGGCCTAGCTCAGCAATTTTTAAATTTATTCTAAATTGGGTACCTAGCAAGTTCATGGGCTTGGGTTAACTGTTTTTCATGCATGGGTGGTGAGGGGGCCTAAGATCAATATGAGCTAAAAATGGGGAGTGGGTTGGTGTGATAAAACCTTAATGAACACATAATATATGATAAAATGCTCAAGTGAACTAAAATTACGAACAATCTCCTAAGTTTTGGGTTCAATTTGTCATATTGCAGAATAGATTGAGATTGCTAAGAGTTCCGAATAATTGTAGAGCCTAAAAAAGCGCAATTGAGGTATATATGACTAAAACCCCCTATTAAAACTCGAAACCCCATGGTTCCCCCTACGATTTGGTGCAAGTTGTAAATCTTGGCCGATGTAGTAGATTATATTGTAACATGCTTATATAGTAAAGCTTTATGTGTAATATGTATTCAAAAGCTCCCCGTCATGCTATGATTGTTATTTAATGATGTATTGAACTCGTTGAAAATGTGTTTAATTTTAAAAGGACATGGCAGTCTCTGTATGCCCATGATTCATGTTGTTCTTATGTGTACTTGATGTTTTGCACTAAACGACTTGTGGATGAAATTTGTAATAATGTGAAATGTGTGGGAAAGAAATCAAATTGTGAAATGCGGCCAAGTTCCAAGCATGAATTAACCATTGTGGCCACTAGCATTTACGGAATTGAAATATATGCGTGAAATGAGGAATGGGATGGTTGAGGAAAATTTGAATGTCTTGAATAAGACTGCCTAGCCGATCGGTCCGGGATCGGAAACCATGCCACACACATGGTGGTAGCGTGCTATGGACTGAACTGGAATTGAAACAGAAATTTGTATTGTGGACATACGTCGGCAAGGGAGACGACCTACTCGATCGGGTCGTGATCAGACTTCATATAAAAGTATGGTGGTAGTGTGAATCATGATATGTTAATGTTAGCGATGGCCAAACTAAAGTGGTAATGATTCCCCTTGATGACTTAAGTGATTCCTTATTTGATGAGGTGGTGCATATGTTCTCATTGATTTCTTGATTAAATTCCTTCTTCTTTGCATTTTATTGCATTCTTTACTTTCCTAAGGAGATGGTGTTTAGTTATATATGCTAGTGCTATTCGACGGTACTAACGTCCCGTTTGCCGGAGGCGCTACATCTTTCAATGGATGTATGTAATCCCACAGCAAAGAGTACCGGTCGTAGCTAGCGGTGCCTCTCCCCGTTCTCAGTGACTTGGTGAGCCCCCTATTCTTCCAGGGGATGATGATGTACTCATTTTGCTTATATGCTTACACATTTTAAGGTATAGCCGGGGCCTTGTCACCGGCATGGTTATTTCTGTCTTTTGTATCTTTAGAGGCTTCGTAGACATTAATGTGGGTTGTATATGGGTTTCGGGAAGGTCAATGAATTATTTAATGCTTTGGATTTCAGTTTCACTAAGTTTTAAGGTGTATGGACTTTCAAACTTAACAATGAGGTACCTAATGAATTAGCAACACTTATATGTATACATATGCTCATTTCCCTGTTTAGCTAATGATAATGTATTCCTTTGGATCATTAATGAGTCGGGTGGGAAAGACTTAGTAAGCTTGCTCGACCGGGTTCACTCGGTGGAGCGCCGGGATGTATGGGAAAGAAATTACCCCAATCGAACAAAGAATGGACCAGCAGTTGCAAACTGATAATAAATTTGCAGTACTTGAAGAACATGATGATGACAATGGGGATAATAACCAGCTGGCAGTGGTGGCACTAGAGGAAGATGATCGTGGTTGAAGACCTAATCCTAAGGATTCTCGGAGAGTACTGAATTCAGCAGCACCTGCATTTAATCCTACATCACTTGGGAATACGACAAAAAAATGAAGGAAACACACTTTGGGGAGATGGGAATGACAAAGAGAAAGGTACAACTACTGGGAAAGAATCTACTACTCAGTGGGTTGATTGAACTTTTGGAGGTATGAATGCCACAAGTACTCATGTGAGGCTGGAGAGTCCTTTGAAGAATACGGAAGGTAATGATGCAGCTAACAAAGAGAAGGAACAATGTGATGACCTAGTTAGGTTTGTGACTACGAACTAATCTTGTCAAGAATTACCTTCCCAAACACATGATGTTAGTAATACTCAATTCGGAAAGTTATGGAGTGATCAAGTTGAGGAATTATCTGCAGAAGAGGAAGGTGAATATCAGGAGGAGGATGAGCAAGAGCATGTGGAAGATGATGATCAGGCAATTGATCATGACATAGTTAATGAGGAAGTTGATATGGACGATGAAGACGAGCACGAAATTAATGTTAATACAAAGGATATGGAGGATGTAACAAATGCTAGAGAGGATACTGAGACTATGAAGAAGTAAAGAATACATGAAGCCAGTTCAACCAAAGAAAAATCCACGGCTAAAATCAATGCAACAGTATCTAGCACTAACCCTAACCCTAGGCTAGCTAAAACCCTAGAAATAGTAAGCCCTACTATTGAGAACCCTAATGCTACAACGTTAGTTGGGAAAAACCTTCCAGTTGTGACAATCTGTTACATCACATACCTTAGCATTAGGATGTGTCGTAGTAAATCCACATAAGTTCGAAGGGATTATGCTTATTAGGAGGTTATAGAGGGTTTAAGACATTATTATTACGAGACCCTATAAGTTTACAACCTTGACACCGTTAGATATTATGTTAGTGTGGTATTTTCTTTTAAGTGGAGTATTTTAGTCAAAGTGTTATAAGGATGATTTTGAATAGTTACCATTAGTACTATTTTCGAATATACTAAATTATACACATAATATGAGAAAGTTTATAAATAAGATTTTCCTGATTGTAAAAATAAAAGTTATTTTCTCATAAAAGAAGGTTATGTTTTTACCTTTTTAAGAACTAAGCGTAGGAAAATTTTTACTCTTTATATGAGATTAGAAAAATTAGAATTTGAGAAAATATATGTATTTTTACATGGATGTTTTAATGAAATAATAGTGTATGTATTGATTTCATATGGTACCACATGACCATGATGGTAAAGTGTATAAAATATGTTAAAAGTGAATAGTATTTTAAGTAATTTGAGATAATTCTTCATTAAGTAGATAATTGGATAATTACTGATTAATGAGAAATTAACTTGTTAATTAAGGATTGGTGGGTAATTAATTAAGACTTTTGGAGAAAGCCGAAAACGTGGGAAGCTTTGATAAAGCCTAAGGTGACTTACTATTTGTGAGGCTACGTGGCAGCATGCGGGAAGCTATAATTAAGCCTAAGGTGACTAACTATTTGTAAAGCTAGGTGACACTTTAGAGAGAATCTTGGCTAAAGCCATAAAAGACTCAATTCAAAAAAATATGAAGAAGGAAACGTGAGTACTTGAACAAACGCCATGTATACCTTTCTGATTCAACAAAAGTCATGTGAGATTTGGATAAAATTCACAAAAGAGAGATATATATTTATCTTCGTAGTAACGTAATTATCTCCAACAATAGATTCATATGAAAATTATGTGCATAATAGCAACAGGATTTTGCAATTTTAGGGAAGTTTCAAGAGAATCGGCTCAGGTATGTTAAGGCTATCCCTTCTTTCTTTTGGCATGATCCAATTAACGATACGTAAACGTAATGCTATTCCATAAGTGATTCTACTCTCAGAAGTTAATTATGTTTATGTTATTCATTCCTATAAAGTAATATTCAAGAATGTCTAAGTATGTTCCTAAGTCCTCATTGAGGCATATAATGAAGATGGTAATGTTTATAATATAGTGATACATTTACATGCATCTTCATACATTTACCACCGTGCTACGGCCGGTCGGGCAGTTACCACCGGTTGGACAGTTATGTATTATTATTTACCACTAGTTGGGCCGTTAAGTATCATTATTTATCACCGATTGAGCATTCATGCATATACATTTACCACCGCGCTACGGCCAGTCGGGCATTTATACATTTACCACTGAGTTACGGCCGGTCGGGTAGTTATACATTTACCACCGAGTTACGGCCGGTCAGGAAGTCATACATTTACCATCGTGCTACGACCGGTCGGACAGTTACCACCGATCAGTTAGGCAGTGGTGCATCATACGATATGGATAATAGATTCAAAGAGAAGTATTATATATATATATAAGTATAATAGGTATGCATATACGGTGGCACTTCAAAGATTTAGGTTGATTCGTATATGTCTTTAATTAATGTTGACTTACTATTATGTTTCAGTTCTGCCTTATGTACTCAGTACATTATTCATACTGACGTCTTTTTATTGGGGACGCTGCATTCATGCATGCAAGTATAGATAATCGTACGAGCCCTCGTTGTAGACGAGATTGACATTCAGCAAAGGATCGATAAGACTCCACGTAATTCGGAGTGCAACCGAGTCTATGAGTCATCGTGTCAGAGTTTTGCTAAAAGACTTATGGGTAGACCGGTACCCTGTCCCATTTGATGTCAAATAATCTTAAAGGCTTTATAGATATAGAGGTTCATTTTGTACAGTATGTCAGAGGCTTTGATGACCCATATGTATTCATGTTTTAAGAACGATAGTTTATTTATACAATGTTTGCCCACTTACAGTTGGACATTACGAGTTGTGGTCATGTTGGCCCATGATAGTTACAAAAAAAAAAAGTTACAAAGTGGTTCGCTCCGACAAGCACGACACCGGGTGCCAGCCACGCCTGCCCAGGTTTGGGGCATGACACAATCTCTCAAAATTCAGCCTTTAAAGACTTCCCAGGAGAACTTGAATAATCTCATAATCCCCAAGCTAGTGCAAACTAAAATGGCGCAACAACGTCTTTTTATGGAAGAAGAGAAACAACAAGAAAAAAGAGGTAAAGACTTGGATGAAGAGTCTGCTGTTTAGAATTTTATGAATGTGGCTAGAGAAGTTGATTTATCTCCAAGGCACATAGACTGGGTGAAATCTGTGGGAAGAGGAAGGAAGAAGCAAGCAAAATAAATTTCCAGTGTTCTTGGCACTGGAGTTCAAATGCGAAGGACCCTTACTAAATCCAGTAATTAGTTATGAATGCTATTATATAGAATGTAAGGTCATTAAGTACAAAAAAAAGTAGTTGAGAGGCTTATCACAATGCATAGATAGAATGAATTTCAATTAATTGGGTTGATCGAGCCTAAGCATAATGCTTACAAATTGGAGAAATATAGGAGGAAGCTTTGTATGCAGCATGCGCTTGTAAATGTTTTCAAATAAAATTTGGGTCATTGTGGATGAGGACTATGAGATCGGTGTGCTATTTAATATGGAGCAACAACTAACACTTAAACTTTTTAATCCTATTTCACAAAAGGATTTTATAGGCACCTTTGTCTATGCCAAATGCGATGTAATTGAGAGGATATTTATAAGATACGATGCATGCATTAGGAAGTGATATGAATATTCCTTGGCTTGTGACGGGGGATTTCAGTGTAATTGTTGATGAAAAAGACAAGTTTGGGGGCCTAGCTGTATCGATGAATGAAGTTAAAGAATTTAGGCATGTCATAAATACTTGTAACCTATTAGATTTAGGTTTCAAAGGGAGTATATACACATAGTTTAATAGGAGAACTGATGACGATTGTATTTTCAAGAGGTAGGATCTTTGTTTAGCTAATATGAAGTTTTAGCAGATGTTTCCTGTAGTAGAGATCACCCATCTATCGAAGATAGGTTCTGACCATTATCCTTTGATCCTTTCATGTGATAGTAATGCTGCCCTAATCAAGAAATCTTTCAAATTTTTTAAATTCTCGATTGAGCATGAAAGATTCCTTGATGTGGTCAAAGAAACTGGCACCCTGACTTTTCCGGTAATCCTTTTGTGGTATTCGATTATAAACTTAAGAAATTGAAGAAAGCTTTATCGTTGTGGAGTAAGGCGACTTACAATAAAATTTTTCAGAAAATACCGAGCCTTGAAGAGCATGTTATAGTACATGATACACAGTTTGAGCTACAACTTACCCCTCCCAATATAGAAAGGTTTCTAAAAGTGCAAGCTGAATATATTAGATACCTTCATTTAGAGGAGGAATTTAGAATAAAAAATCGGGGTTATCATGGCGTCAAGATGGGGATAGGAATACAAAATTTTATCATGCTCAAGCGAATGGAAGAAGGAAGAGATTAAAGATTCAAATGATTCAAAACAATACTGGACAGTGGCTAGAAAGTATGGATGAAATGGCAGATGAGGCAGTTAAATTTTTCCAGTCGCTATTAACAGAAAATAGGGTGCCTAATGCTTTTGGCATACTTGATAATGTTCCTTCTATGGTTGATATGAGGCAGAATGAGGAGCTGGTGAAACAAGCATCTAAGGAGGAGGTGAATAAGGCAGTCTTTGGATTTAATGGAGACAGCGGAAAAGGCCCGGATGGATTTCATGGTTGCTTCTATCAAGCATGTCAGGAAATCATATGTGATGACATTGTTGATATGGTTAATGCATTCTTCACTGGACATGAACTCTCCAAATTTATTACGCATACAAATTTGGTTATTTTGCCAAAGAAGAAGGAAATGTTAAAATATTAGGACATGAGACCAATTAGCCTAAGTAACTTCATCAACAAAGTATACTCAACATGTCATCCATGAAAAGATTAGTTGATCTTTTCCCTAATTTGATTTGTCACGAGCAAGCGGGAGTTCTAAGAGGAAGGAGCATTGTTGAGAATGTACTGCTTACTCAATAAATTATCACTGACATAAGGATGAGGACTAAAGCTGGGCCAAATGTTGTAATTAAACTGGATATGACAAAGGTGTATAATAAATTATCATGGCTATACGTGACCAAAGTCTCAAGAAATATGGGATTTGGGAAGAGATTCATGGTTCTGGTGTATGGCATTGTTTCCAACAATTGGTATTATGTGTTATTGAATGGGAAACCTTATGGCTTTTTCAAATCTTCGAGAGGATTTAAGTAGGGAGATCTTTTGTATCCTACATTATTTATTCTGGTAGCTGTGACTTTGCCCAGAGGGCTTAATGCATTACTCTAGAACCTATATTTTTGGGATTTGGATTACCTAAATGGAGTCCAAAGATCAATTACTTGGCATACGCGGATGACACAATCCTTTCTTCATCATCTGATGCTATATCCTTGCAGCTTATTTTGGGAGGTTTGATCGCCTATGAAGGTATATCTGGACAGCTTATTAACAAGGCTATTTCAGTAATTTCCATGCATCATTCCACGAGTTTGGAGGTAGTGAATAAGGTACAAAGAATAACGGGGAGTGAAAGGAAAGAGTTTCCATATACACATCTAGGATGCCCTATTTTCTATGCTAGGAGAAAAATGGATTACTATCAAGTATTGGTCAACAAAATCCTTGATAAATTGCAATATTGGAAGGGCAAGCTTTTATTCATTGGAGGTTGGGCAGTCGTCATATCTCATGTTCTTTAAAACATGCCCATCCATTTTCTTTCGGTTGTGAACCCACCCAACCATGTTATTGAAAAGATGCATAAGATGTTTGCGTAATGTTTTTGGAGTAATTCTGTAGTTGGGAAGAAAAGGCATTGGTCTTCTTGGAATAACTTGTGCTTTCAAGTGAATGAAGGAGGTGTGGGATTTAGGTCTCTATATGATGTCTCCAAAGCTCTTTTTTGTAAGTGTTGGTGGAACTTTCGTACTAAGCCTACCTTGTGCAGCTCCTTTATGTGTAAAATATATTGCAATAAATGAATGCAATCATAGTTCCATGCAGAGCTGGCTCACGTGCTTGGAGAAAGCTGCTTCAATGTAGGGATGAAATTGAGCACAAAATCCTATTCCATCCAAGAATGGGTTCATATTGTTTTTGGTTTGATAGTTGGACGAGTTTAGGAGCTTTGTACTTTATAACTCCGCCAGATTTCTTTCTTGATGAAACAATACATAATCTATGTGATGTATTGGAAAATTGAGCATGGGATGAAGAAAGACCAAGGGAGATTATGCTCGAAGAAATAGTGTTGCATATTATGGAAAACATCAAGCCTCCAGTTGCACTAAAGGAACTTGATAAACAAGTGTGGATGTTGGAAACTAAAGGGGACTTTAGTGTCAAATCTTCTTAGAAGTATTTGAGAAAGAGGAAGGATCCTAATATTGCCTACAATAATATATGGATCAAATGTTTGCCTTCTAAAATCTTTTTCTTCATGTGGAGAGTTTGGAAAGGCAAATTGCCACTGGATGATACAATTGGAAGATGGAGTTATTTCATGCCTTCGAGATGTTGTTGTTGTGCAAATCTGGAGGAGGAATCACTGGCTCATGTCTTTTTCAAATCTACTGCAACATCAAGGGAATGTTCTTACATCTTTTGTTTTGCAGTATTTCCACTTGAGGGTCTGAAATAGCACCAAGCAGTGGTGAAATGTTGGACAATACAGACTATCCCAAGGCTTAAGCCAATCTTTTAGGTGTTACCTTGAATTATGTTATACGAATTATGGAAAAGGAGAAACAGTTGTATGCATGGAGATATGCTGTCGATTAGTAAGGTAATTTTTTAGATTTCATCTACTCTTCAATCCTTGGTTAAGGATAGGAAACCTGGGATTCAAAGAGTGCCTCATAGATGGTCTGACTTGCTAAGAATGTTAGAGAACTACACTCCAAAGTTGAAGGTTTGTAAAGTACTTTGGGAATTCCCTAGGGATGGCTGGATTATAATTAATATTGATGGAGTATTTAGGGGGAATCCAGGCAAGAGTTCAATTGGTTTTTATATAAGGGAATTACATGGAGATGTTATATATATGCTTGTAGGAAAGAGATTCAGGAGACTACAAGTTTTGTGGTTGAGGCTATGTCAATGTTGGAGGCTTTAAGGTATTGTTCTCAACATAACCTAAACTACATTTGGCTTCAAAAGAATTCAATGACATTGAACAATGTAGTAGGGGAATATGGAAACCACCATGGGTCTTAGTAGAGTATGTTGATAAAATTATGCTGCTTCTGGAAAGGTCTATTGTTAAGGTGACTCATATATACATAGACAGGGGAATAAACTTGCGGATCATCTTGCCAGTTATGCTCTTGACAATGGCCAAATTGAATGCCATGCTTTCATGGAGTTAGATGTACATGGAAGAAAGATTGTGAATGTTAATAACCTACAATGCCCCTATTAAAGAATATGTGTAGCCTAGAGTTAGAAGGGGAGGGAGATGGAAGAACTGGCCAGTACTTTCTACCATCATGTTCAATTTATTTGGAAGGAGAACGTAGTGGTATTTTTTACTAATGATATGTTCTTTTTTGAAGGATACGTTATTGTGGCCATGCCTTTCCCATTGATAATCCTTCAATTGGTAGTATTAGTATTAGGTACTCATTCCGTTGAAGGGGAGTCATGGTTGAGTACAAGCATGGAAAAGAAGAGTCAAGAATGCTGACCAGGGGTTGTATACTACTACATTCCTAACTCAAAATGGAGTGCAAATGCGAGCCCCCAATTTTGCTGGACAACATTAATAACTGGACACTCTCTCATGTCCAGTTTTGGTAACAAAATGGTGATACAATACAATACATATGTCACGACCTAAAACGTAACATGTCGTGATGGCGCCTATCGACGGTACTGGGCAAGCTGACTTACCCGAAATATTTCAGAAATCAAACATAAAAGTTATTTAAGACTTTCTGTATTAGGAATTTCTAATAAAATCAACGGTCTCTGTGCTCAAACACACCTTGATTTGCACACGAAGTGCAGGGTGTAGTATGAGTAACCGACTCACCAAGTAACATAAATAAATAAGGAACTGATAAGCAGTGAGAAATGCCAGTAACATGAGTCAAATCAGTTGCATATTTACCATGTTTAAGTAAAACCAAATATCATCTAAAATGCAGCAACAAAGGGGACAGATGCAACCTAACATGGTATTTACTCTCGAGCTCTCAATAACTCAACACTCGGGTCTCAGCCCACAATGCACACGCTCAATATGTACCTGCGCTCACTAGGGTGTTCAGACTCCGGAGGGGCTCCTACAACCTAAGTGCTATAATCTGCATGGACAACTCACGTGTTATAATATCATATGAAAGATCAACACAGACAACTCACGTGCTATCATATCATATCAGGATCCGCAGGGACAACTCACGTGTCACACGGACAAGTCACGTGCTAAGGTACAACACCTCAAAAACAGGCCCTCGGTCTCACTCAATCATGGACTTTTCTAGTCTCACAACACTCAGTAAAGAAGGGAACAACATCCCAAGACAGAATTCTATAGTGTATCAGTAGGGAGAAAATAACAGAGACTGAGGTAACATATACAAGAATCACTATGGCTGAGTATAACAACAATAAGCAGATAAATGGCCTAAGCATGATTTCTAACATAAAAGGCAGTCAAATTGCCAGCAGACAAGTAATACATATAAGCACAAAAAGGCTATTAGACTTTACAGTCTCACGGGACAGACCAAGTAACAATCCCTCACGGTGTACACACATATGCCCGTCACATAGCATGAGTGTCACCTCCAAACAATCACATTATACCAAATTTCAGGTTTCATACCCTCAAGACCAGATTTCAAACTGTTACTTACCTCAACATCGTAGAAATCCTACTCCACAATACCCTTTCCTCTCGAACCAGCCTCTAAATTCCCCGAACCTAGCCACAAGCAATTCAATACGATCAATATAGGCCAAAGGAATCAATTCTACAAGTGAAATACCAAATTACAGCCAAACATCCGAAATTTGTTCAACCCGGCCCCCAAGCCCACATCTCGAAATTCGACAAATGTCACAAAACTCAAAAGCCCATTCACTCATGAGTATAACCATACCAAATTTACTGAAATCCAATACTAAAATCATGATTAGAACCCCAAAACTTGGTCTAAGAACTTTTCTCAAATTTTCCCCAATTTATACCCCAAATCTGAAATTAATTGATTAAATCAAGTATAGATTAGTGTGATGTAACCATAAAGGAGTTAAGAATCATTACCCAATATCTTCCTCTGAAAATAACTCAAAATTTCGCCTCCTACTGAACTCCCAATAAGATTTTGTGATATGAACTCACAACCCTCATTTTTTTAACTTAACACTATCTGCCAAGATTTTCTTCTTCGCAAACACGACCGTCCTCTCGCGTTCGTGTAGACCAACTCAGACTGCCTCTCCACTTTACTTTTCGTGAAAGCGACACGTGCTTCATGAACGCGATGCTTTACCAGCTCAACCCTTCACGAACGTACTCCTCACCTCGCGAATGCGTAGACCAAGGACCTGGGGTGCCCAACTGCCTCACTCCTCATTGCAAACGTGACACCACTCCCGCGTTCTTGATGCACACACAGACCACACCTTCGCGTTCCTGTTCGCATCCTCTTCTTCGTGAACACAAAGTACAAAATATTCCAAGCCCAAAATACTCTTCGCGAACGCGAGGCTCCTCTCTCTAAAAAAAAAAAAAGTTAGGTAAACTTCTTTTGCTCAACATATTGTAACTTGAAAGATTTTTTCAGTCAATTGATATAAAATAATTGGGTTTTTATTTAGTACTACTCATATTAATCAAAATTATCCCATTTACACATCCAAACGAGAGCCCCCAAGGCGATCTCCAGAGTCCTGGAAAAAGCCTTTAAAAATATGTAAAACTTGTCCTTGGCCCAAATTCTGGAGCCAAATCTGCATAAGTAAGTGAAGCACTTAACCTAAAGGAGTTTCAAAGTAAAAATTGTACAAGCTAACCACTTTTTAGTGTTTGAAAATTCGTTAAAACGTAATTACTTTTAATAGGAAAATATCATTATTGTGTCAGAAAATTCAAACTTAAACACGTGAAAATTCATGCTAATATCATGCATTTCAAGCTTCAAAAAATGAATCTTCGTGACAAAGTTCGGGATTTGATCTAATGATGGAGTTTCACACATATAAGGTCGAAAATTAGCTATTTTCAAAATTTTTTTATTTGCAACAATTTCTTAATTATAACTATCGAAATAGATATCTTTGAAGTTTGCCGTTTCAAACCAATAATGTCCAAGTTATTGCTACAAGAATACATTTCAAATCTCGAAAGGTACAATATTGATTGGCATACATTTTGGTTCTGGGAGTTGGAGTCGGTCAATTATGTCATTTATTATTGGTGTGAAAATTTTGAGGTCAATCGGACGTGATTTTATAGGTTTCGGCATCGATTGTAGAAGTTGGAATTTCTTAGTTTATGTTAGGCTTGAATTGAGGTGCGATTCGTGTTTTTGATGTTGTCTGATGTTATTTGAAGCCTCGACTATTTGTATCATGTTTTACTATATTTTGGTATGTTTGGTTGAGGTCTTGGGGGGAACTCGAGTGGATCTTAGATGGTTAATGAATAACAATGAGACTTTAAGCATAGCTGAAGCTGGGGGCCTTCTGGTGTGATCGCACTTGCAATGGGATTGGTCGCAAATGTGGCTGGGTTAAGGCATATGTGAGAAGTGATAGGGTCAGCTTGGGGTTGTGGGGTTGCAGGGTCAAATAGGTGGTCTACGGGACCGTAGTCGCTTTTGCGGGAAGACGGTCGCAGAAGCGGAGAATGAGGGAGGGTGTGGTAGTCAGGTGTTTCTGCAGAAGCGGACATTTGGGTGCAGAAGCGCTTCCGCATATGCGGAGTCTGGGAACTTAAGTGAACTCCTCAAGTGCGAGCAGAAATTTCTAAATTTACCAACCAGGTGGCTAAGATGGCAATGACTCAAGGGCATTAGATGCATCAGGTTAAAGGGATGGCCTTATGTTGTGAAATTTATGGAGATGGTCACATGAGTGACAAATTTCTAGTGAATTCAAAATCTACTTATTATGTGGGCCGGCAAGGTAGAGGTCCAATGAACCAAAATACACAACACGAGAACACGTATAATCGTAAATAGAGGAATCACTGGAATTTCTCATGGGATGGAAACTAGGCCACTCAGAACCAATACAGACCTCAAGGGAACTACAATCACCCTCAAAATCCACCGCAACAAGTAGTAGAAAACACTAACGATATGTTGAAAAATCTGTCGATGGACAACTAGGAACTAAGGACTGAATTTTAAAATATCGAGAGGAAGGTTGGGCAGTTTCCTGCACAACAAAATACTCAACTTGCAGAAGCCCTTTCAAGTGTTACAGATAAGAATCCTCAAGTTAATGCTGTAAATTTGAGGAGTGGAAAAGAACTTGAAGAAGTACCAAAAAGGAAGAAAGAAAGTTGTTCATGAGGGCAAACTGGTTCTTAACACTATGGTAAAAACTGAGAAAGAGACCGATAAAAGTGAAAAGACCTCAATTGTGAGGTTCCGGGAAGATTTCACCATACATATTCAAATTGCTGAGGTAGATGCCGGGGGGGGGGGGGGGGGGGCACTTTCTGATTTGGGAGGTAGCAAAAATTTGAAGCCCATGTTAGTTTTCAGTCAGTTGGGTTGGGGGCCCCATGACCCACCACTTTTATGTTGTAGCTTTTTGATGGATCTATTATCCATCCCGAGGGGCGATAAAAGATGTGCTACTGTAGATTGGGAAATTTATTCTTCCAGCAGATTTTGTTATACTGGACTATTAAGCTGATGGACACGTCCCCATCATATTAGGACGACCCCTTTTAGCCACCGCCAATTCTTTGACAAAAGTTCGTGAAGAAAAAATGATTCTCCAGGTTGATAATGTGGACGCAGTATTTAATTCAGCTGCCAAGTCACTATGAGGATCTAGCTATAATATCTGTGGCTGAAAAAGAAGAAGAAAAAAATGATGTGGGTGAATATCTAGATGACTCCCTAGAGAAAGAACTTATGTTGTTTGACACCGTTGACTTGATGACGAGGTGAAGGAGATGGAGCATCGTCTGGATGCATGTTCTTACATCAAAGGAATGATAATTTTGAGCCTCTGGATAGACCAAATTTTCAGTAATACAACACAGTTCTCGAAAAACCCCGAAACCGCTATTTGCCGCCCTTTCGACTTCTCCAACACGCTTAGAAAAACCTCTATAAATATTCCAACCCTTATTCTTTATAATTTTCACCCCTTGCAACATTTTTAAATCTCTACTTAGCAGCTTCTACTTTCATCTCTTTGCCAATTTTCTTCTTTTTATTATGAAATTTTAACATAGTCATGGTCAAAACTTCTAAGACGGTCCCTCAAAAAAAGAAAACCCTTTATTCTTCACGCTCGTTTAAGAGTGAAACAAAAGCTCCCCCTCGTGTTGAGAAGTGCCTCCTAAGACCGTATGAAGCGTCATCTGATTTTGAGGCTGATAAATCTTCCTCAGTAGCGGGCTGATGCGAGCCCACGTCTCGATATGTTGGTCCGGTGACCGATATTGAAAAGGCGAAGGTTGATTGCCGTTGAGAGAAGGCGGTGCAAGTAAATATCCCTCCATCTGAGAAGGTATAACTATCTATAGAGCTGGTAGGTCCATTCCTTGGCAGAGAGAAAATAACTGGAAGATATTCCCTCATGTCGCAAATAAATTTCGATGTTGGGAAATGCTTCACCAATTCTTCTTTTCCCTGAATTCGAGTCCAAGTAACTTCACATATATCTTATATATTTTTTAGGCAAAAATTCCCGCGGGAGTCTAAATATCCTCCCACTTGAAGTTCTTGAGTGCTTCCCTAATTTTGGGGGCATCACGCCTTGTTGTGATACTGGCAAAAGCGTAGCTAAAACTGTTCTCGGTATGAAATCCATTTGTGAGACGTCGGAAATACTCTGAAGGGAATGGATACCATCTAATAGATGCTACAGATGCTAAAGACAAAGGGGAAGAAGCTCACGAGGATGCTAGTCCCAAGGGGGTTGATGAAGGCAAAGTCCTCGAGTGGAAAATACGAAGTCCCCGATGATAGCGATAGTCTAGGTTTTCATTCGGTAAAGTGCTCCATGTGAGAGTGTTGTAAATGTACCTTCGTACCACCATTTATATAAACAGATCTTTCGTCTTGTTTTTGCATAAACTTTCATTTTGTCTTTGTCTTTGCTTCTGTGGTTTGAATTTTGATGCTTTCCGTTAAGGTCTATAAGCTTGATTTTGCCTCATCGAGCTCTTATGATTAGTTCCCAATCTAAAAATGAACCGAGCCCTGGGGGATGCCCGATTAATGTCTGGAGGAAGCCTCTCGAGGATATACATGCAGGGGGCATCGATCTGTCTGCTGAGATCGAGAGGGTGAAGACCCTAGAAGAGGAATCAGTAGTCCTGCTTGCTTCTGATGGTGACTCGATTAATGGCTCAGAAGATGATGAAGACAAAGGTGAAGTCCCCGAGGGGGAGGAGGCCGTTGAAGACCTAGGGGCCGAGGGTCGAGCTGTTGAAGGAAAAACCTCGGAGGGAGCCATTGGAGGCACAACCCTGGTGGAAGATTATGTTTTTATTTGTTCTCTTTTTTGTGTAAGGACTTCAGGAATGAGCCTTGTAAATACACCTTCGTGATCCTTCACTATATATAAAGGCCTTTGTTCTTCATTATTTCTTGTCTTTCCTTTGCTTTTTGGAATAGACTGTGATGCTTGTTGATAATTGGTCAAAAATTTTGGACTTTAAAATAAACGCTTAGGTTTTTGATCTGGATGAGCGGTTAGTAATGGTCGATAGTTGACCATTTGGGGCTCAGTCCCCGAGTCAAGTTTTGACTTGAGCTCATCGACCCTTAGGTTTTTGAATCGGCCTCGAGTCCCTTTAGGCTGGCCCTTGGGCTCTTACGCATCAGCCCTTAGGCTCTTTTAGATCAGCCTCGAGTCCTTTTAGACTGGCCTTTGGGCTCTTACACATCGTCCCATAGGCTCTTTTAGATCGGCCCTGAGGCTCTTTAGGCTGTCCCTTGGGCTCTTACACATCGGCCCTTAGGCACTTTTAGATCGGCCTTGAGGATCTTTAGGCTGGACCATGGGCTCTTACGCATTGCCCCTTAGGCTATTTTAGATTAGCCCTTAGGCTCTTTTAGATAGGCCTTGAGGCTCTTTAGGCTGGCCCTTAGGCTCTTACGCATCGGCCCTGAGGGTCATTTAGATCAGTCCTGAGTGAGGTAGTCTCGGCGTCTATATCGAAGGTATGCCTTTTAAGGGGTCTTACAAGTTCGAATATATTACCTTGACATTAATATCGGGATTATGCCTTTTTAGTGTCTTATAAATTTGGGCAATCCTTGTTGAGGTCTTACAGATTTGGTGTTGCCTCATTGAGGGCTTATGAATTTGATGTTTCCTCATCGAGGGCTTACGAGATCGAGGTTGCCTCTTTTAGGGCTTACAGGTTCAATGTTGCCTCATGGAGAGCTTATGAGTTTGGTCTTTTTTGTGGCTTGATCAGCTGGTTGTCGATGACAGTCCCCAGGTGCTTGGAAGTTTTTGGCCCTGCAACGGTTTCTTGGGCAAATAGAAAACATCTTTGAAGAGAAAAATCATTTCGATGATAAAAGATACTCCTTCGATTACTTGGTACAAGTATGCATTTTTTCACGATCAAGGGTTCGATTATTGTACGCTGACACGGTTCATTCGATCGTTTAGTCTGATACATCATTCTCATGTCGAGACCCTCTTTGGCATATTTCAATTTCTTCGAGGAGGTGATCTCTCGGGGGGATGCCCCCCAGTATTTGAGGTTGATTTAAGAGAATCGTCGAATACTTGATGAGTTATCGTTAGGTAGCATATGGATGTTGCCTCGTTAAAAACCCTACCGATAAAACCCTATCAGGATAAGAATCGATCGAAGGAAAAGAGTGCAACGCATGCTTTAAAATCCAAGGTCTTCGAGTCGAAGGATATTTCAGTATCTTCCATCAGACACCTGTAAAAAATTAGTGTGAAGCACAAAATGGAAGGGCGGGAAGGTTATACCTTAGCAATAACAACATTTGAGCATTGATATGTTCTAATTGCGTTGGAGTTGCTCGCCTTCCATGGTGTCGGGTTTGTAGGAGCCTTTGCCGGTTACTCCGAGGATGTGGTACGGTCCTTCCCATCTCGAGCCTAGCTTCCCTTCTTTTAGGTTTTGAGTGTTGAGAGTGGAATTCCTTAGGACTAAGTCCCCGACCTCGAAATGCCAGAGGTTTGTTCTCCTGTTAAAATATCTTTTGGTCCTTTGTTTTTTGGCAGCCATTTGGACCAGCGAAGCCTCCGGCTTTTCATTTAACAGTGCGAGGACTGTAGTCATGGCCTCATTGTTTGAGTCCTCGGTGGAATGTCGGAATCTGGCATTTAGCTCTCCGACCTCGACCGATATCAAATCCCCAGGCCCATATACCAAAGAGAATGGCGTCTCTCCTATGATCAACTTTGAAGTTGTTCAATATACTCATCGCACCTCGGGAAATATTTCTCTCCATTTTCCTTTCGCATTTTTTAATTTCTTTTTCATGTTTTGAATGATGGTTTTGTTTGTGGATTCGACCTGACCATTTGCACATGGGTGGTAGGGCGTTGATCGAATCCTTTTGATTTTATGAGTCTCGAGGAATTTTGTTGCTTTGCTTCCGATGAACTACTTCCCGTTATCATATGTTATCTCGGAGGGGATCCCATATCGACACATGATATGATCCCAGATGAAGTTGATGACTTCTGTTCTCTTATATTTTCGATGGCCTTCGCTTCCACCCATTTTGAAAAGTAGTCAGTCATATATCGAATAAATCTAGCTTTAATTGGTGCCGTTGGTAGGGGACCAACGATGTCCATTCCTCATTTCATGAACGGCCATGGAGATAAGACTTAATGCAAATATTCATTGGGTTGGTGAATCGTTGATGCAAATCTCTGGCACTTGTCGAAATTCTGGAAGAATTCTGTGGTGTCCTTGTCCATGTTGTCCCAATAGTAACCTGCTCTGATCACCTTTCGAATTAAGGAATCGGCACCGGAGTGATTTCCTCAGGTGCCCTCGTGGATTTCTCGGAGCACGTAATCTGTTTCCCCCGGTATCAAGCATACTGCTAAGGGCCTCTCAAAGGTCCTTCTATATAGAGTTCCATTTTCGTCGAGTGAAAATTGGGCTGCATTGGTTCGCAGGGCCCTCGACTCTTTTAGGTTCGTGGGTAGCTTCCCACTACCCAAATAATTGGTGTACTTATTTCTCCAATTCCATGTAAGACTGGTGGAGTTGATATCGGCATGGACTTCTTCTATCACCAACTTGGATAGCTTTACAACAACCCCGGGGAGTAGGTTATCTACTTCGACAGATTATTCCAGGTTTGCGAGTGCCTAAGCCTCGCTGTTTTACTCTCGATGTATATGGACCAGAGTCCATTCTTTGAAGTGATGCAATGTGACTTGAAGTTTGTTTAAGTATCTCTGCATCCTGTCTTCTCGAACCTCGAAGCTCCCATTTACTTGGTTTACTACCAAAGGGAATCACATTTTACTTCGATGACTTTTGCTCCCAGCCCCTTGGCCAACTCAAGACCTGCAATCATAGCCTCATACTCGGCTTCATTGTTAGTCAACTTTGCACTTTTTATATATTTTCTAATTATACCACCTGTAGGTAGTTTCAGAACTATGCCGAGCCCGGACCCCTTCAAATTCGAGGAGCCGTCGGTGAATAGGGTCCATACCCCTGACGATGTGCCCATTTTAGTAAGAGTTCTTTATCTACCTCGGGCACAAGGGCGGGCGTTAAGTCGGCCACGAAGTCCGCCAAAATTTGGGGTTGATATTCGATATCATACCCCCCGAGCTCAATGGCCCATTTGGACAATCGGCCCGATAATTTGTGTTTATGCAATATGCTGCGAGGAGGATACGTTATTAAAACACAAATGAGATTACATTGACAATAAGGCTTTAATTTTAGAGATGCACTTATTTATGCAAGAGCTAATTTTTGCAAGTGCGGATACCTGGTTTCGGCATCTCCCAGGGTCCGACTTACATAGTAGACCTGGAATTGCGTACCTTGTTCTTCCCGAACCAGCACACCACTTATCGTGACCTCAGATACAGCCAGATATAATTACATAGTTTCATCCTCATTTGGGGTGTGGAGTAATGGTGGGCATGATAGATATCACTTCAGTTCATCTAAGGCATGTTGGCACTCCGGAGTCCACTTGAAGCTATTTTTACTTTTGAGTAAGGAGAAGAAATGATGACTTCAATCCGATGACCTTTAGATGAACCGGCCCAAGGCCGCTATCCATCCGATCAGCCATCGTACAACCTTCACATTGTTTACCGTAGTGATTTATTTGATGTCCTTAATTTTATCGGGGTTGATCTCGATCCCCCTATTTGACCCCATGAAGCCTAAGAATTTTTCCGAGCCTACTCCGATGGCACATTTCTCGGGATTGAGCTTCATATTGTAGCTTCCAAGGATGTCGAAATGTTTCCTGCAAATAAATCAAATGGTCCTCTGTAAACTTCCATGGACTTGCCTATTTGATGTTCGAATATCTTATTAACTAGGCGTTGGTACGTGGCTCCTGCATTTTTTAGCCCGAAGGGCATCACATTATAGCAGTATGCACCATACTTTGTGATGAACGAAGTTTTTTCCCTATCATCGGGATTCATTTGAATTTGATTGTACCTGGAGTAGGCGTCAATAAAAGTGAGGATCTCGTGGCCAGCTGTGGCATCAATCAAGCGATTGATGTTGGGCAACAAAAATGAATCTTTAGGGCATGCTTTATTTAAGTCTTTATAATCTATACATATTCTTAATTTATTCCCCTTTTTGGGAACTACCACTACATTGGCTAACCATTCGGGATATTTTACTTCCCTTATGGACCCTATCTTGCGGAGTTTTGTTACCTCGTCCTTGATGAATGCATGTTTTACCTCGGATGAAGGTCTTCTTTTTTACTTTACTGGTTTCAACCTAGGGTCGACAGTTGATGGGTGGTTATTTCCGGCGGTGTCGTGCTTGGGGTTTTTTTATGGCTTTGTAGTTGAGCAATAGCCACTTGTTGTGCATATAAAACTTAAAAAATGACATGAAAGCTAACTTCTCTTTCCTCCAGAGCTGGAGTTTTCTGCGCTTCGTGTTAGTTTTCCAAGCGTACACTTCCGTCAGTTCTATAACTTATATCAACATGTTGGGTGTTGTCTGAGTCCACATCCATGGGGATTGGTGCTGGTGCCACCCCAGGGTTTTGCAGTGGTACACCGGCGCCTGAAGCAGCTACACCGTTCACTCCATGATCTTAAGGACCGTTGCTTTCGTGTGCATTCGCTGAGTTAGTCATTTTTTGACCTGAAATCAAAGATTCCTGGACAAGAAAAAGTGTGAAGAATGACTTGTGTTTTTAGAAATCTATCACTAAAACAATCACTATTATTTTTAGCCCCACGGTGGGCGCCAAACTGTTTACCTTGAAAATGGTAATTAGAATTATATTTGATTTTATAGTTCTAAAAATATGTGATTTATTTTTATACAAGTTGTTAGGCAATAGATTCTAAGTGTGAGCTAGGAGAATAAGATAAGAGTAAAGAAAAGTAGTGATATGCAAACCAAGTTGTTACAAAACAGGGTCTCGAGCTGGCCAAAGCAGGGCCTCGAGGTCGAACTATAATGCCTAACAGAGGATGGTCGATGGAGAAATAATAGTATGGAGGGCCTCGAGGATAACCCTTTATGATCAATAATGAGCAATAAATGAAGAACAATTAATGAACACAATAAGTGAAAGGCAATAAATCGGTGGAACAAATGTTGAGTGTGTTAAGAAGGCAGAGAATGTTCTTATTGTATTCCATATTCATGTGTCCCAAAAAATGACAAGGATCCCCTTTATATAGGAGGGGGAATACCAACGTAGTACATGTGTGATTATTACAAAAAAATATAGCTGGTACAACTATTCAATGGCTTGGTACGTACTTGTAACACTCTTGCTGGCTTCGTCAGCTCGAGCCACGCGCCCTTTGGAATTTCACGCCTTTCCACGATGGTCACTGATTTATACTGCACCGGGGTCGAGCACAGGGAACCCCCAATATGCTCCCTCGAGGGATGCACCTCGGGACCAAGCTTCGAATTCTGTTCCGAGCTTCTTGCTTCCGCATATGGAATGTCACACTGGCCTCAAAATCGGGCTCTCCGATTTTGGCCGTATACAGTTAGTCAGCGAGGAAGGGTAGGTTGAAGTAACCTAACCCTAAATCTACATGTGTTGGTTTAGGAGTGGATTTTTATTATTCCTCTTATTAGGGATGAGATTGATATAATGAGATTATTTCCCTTAAATGTGATGAGATGATTTATAGCAAAGGGTAATGTCGATCACGGTATTGCTTTAAGACAGCCTAGTCGGTCGGGTCGAGATCAGACGCCTTGTCACACACATGGTGGTAATTGTGCTTGAGACTGTGATTGAGATTGTGATTGGATGTCTTTGGGTCAGACGGCATATTCGATCAGGACATGATCGGACTCAGTTCTAAAGACACAGTGGTATATTGGTTCTAAAAGATCTCCCAACCTGAAACATGGAAATTTACTTGAAAACTTATCATGCTCCTAAAGATCATCCCGTGTATTTCTACCTATTTTTGTGATTCGAGGTCATGAAAAGCTCCTTATATCGCATCTCCATTTGCGTGCACAGCCCAGGCGTGTAGTCGGGAACCAGTTATGTGAAAAATTGATAAAAATGATATTTTTGTGTTGAAATTTGATTAAATTTGACTTTGGTCAACATATTTGGTAAACGGTCCTGGATTTGTGATTTGACGGTCTTGGAGGGTCCGTAGGAAAATATAGGACTTTGGCGTATGCCCGGAATCGAATTTCGAGGTCCCAAGTCTGAGAAATGAATTTGTTTTCTGAAAAAATATAAAGATTTTTGAAAATGAAATTTGATGTGAAACCTGTGGTATCGGGCTCGTATCTTGGTTCCAGAGCCCGATATAGGTTCAATATGACTTATATGTGTTATCTATGAAATTTGTTAAGAAACGAACTTAGTTTGATGTGATATTGATAAAAAATGGAAAATTTGGAAGTTTAAGAATCTGGAAGTATTTCAATGATTTTGAAGTTTAATTCGATGTTTATCATGTTGTTTTGGTGCTTTTATAACACGAATAAGTCCGTAGGATGTTTTTCAGGTTGTGGGCATATTTGGTTTAGAGCCGGAGGGCTTGGGTGTGTTTCGGGGTGAAAAACTGAGGAAATTTTTGGTGTTAGTGCTGTTATCTGGTGTCTAATAATTTAGGCTATGCGAACGCACAAGTAAGGCTGCGAACGCATAGCACAAGGTTGGGCTGGGCAGGATTAAGCTAGTGCGATCGCACCGTATAGGTCGCGGTCGCGGAGTGAGGGTCTGGGGCTGCTATGCGAACGCACCAGGGTGGTCGCGAACGCACAGCATAATAGGGGACCTCGGGGCTGGGTGTGTTTTACCCTGTGCGAATGCGGCCAAGGGGTCGCGAACGCATAGAGGAATATTGGCCCAATTATTTTTAAAGCCAAAAAAACATAATCAATACGGGAACTTCAACCATTTTTCATAAACTTCTTCTTCTCCACACCTCTTAGGCGATTTTGTAAGAACCTCTTCATCATAGCTTCATAGGTATGTAATCCTACCCTCATTTTCATCCATTTTTATCAATACCCACTAGATTCTAGGCCTAAAAACATGTGATTAAGGGTAGAGAATTATGGATTTGGGTAGAGTTATGGATTTTTGATTAATTGGGAATTTGACCTCGTTTTGGGGTCGAATTTTAAAATAAATTATATATTCGGGCTCGTGGGTGATCGGGTTTTGGTCCGAACCTCGTGTCTGGACCAAGCGGGCCTGGGGTCGATTTTTGGATTTTTGGGAAGAATGTTGGGAATTCTATAATTAAGCATTGGATTTGAATTGTTTAGCATTTATTGATATTATTGAGTCGATTGTGTCTAGATACGGTTGATTTGGAGTCGGGTTCAAAGGGAAAAGCGGTGCTAGAGGCTTGATTTGGATTCTTGGAGTCGAGGTAGGTGTTTGGCCTAACCTTATCTTGAGGGAATAGGCATTGAGTCATATGTGTTACGTGTTATTATCATGTTCAATGTATAGGTGAGGTGACGAGTACCTATACATTGTTGTCAATCATGGGCGTGAGTCATTTCTTATGGCATATGTGTTTTACTTAGATATCCACTGTGTTATGAAGTAGATTTAATTTTGGAGATTATCCAATTGTTGATTAGTTGTTCGGTTGAGGATTATTTGGTTATGATGTACATTCAGTGATATTGGTTATAGCTGTGTCCCTTGCCGGGAGGGCAATGTTTCTTTTATTGTTCCCTTGCCGGGATGTTGTGATTTATGGTTCTTCTTTGCCAAATTGTTGTTCTGGATATTGTTTGGGTGAGGAAGAGTGTAAAGCACGAAGGGTGATGTCGTGCCATGATTTTATATTTAAAACAACGAAGGTTAATCCGTTGTCATTTCATTTATTCAAATTGCATTGTGAGGATGAGAGTAAAAGCACGAAAGGTGATGATGTGTATTTATTTACTTGTTTTGGTGACGATGAGATTAAAAGCACAAAGGGTGATGTCGTGCACTTGTTTTGGTGAGGATGAGGGTAAAGCACAAAGGGTGATGTCGTGCACTTGTTTTGTTCTATGTCATTACTTCCTGTTGCTATTGTTGATACTTAGACTGTTGATTCGTTCTGAGATTCAGTACATGTTTTCCCCTTCTCCCCAGCGTGTTCTCCCCGTTCATACTTAACTTATTATTTCATGTCATCATTTCTGTTATATATTATTGAATTGCACATGTATTTATTATTTCTCATGTCCTAGCCGCGTCACTACTTCGCCGAGGTTAGGCTCGACACTTACCAGTACATGGGGTCGGTTGTACTGATGCTACACCTGCACTTCTTTATGTTGTGCAGATTACGGTACCAGACCCGATGGGTAGTTATCGACGGAGTATCCTTCAATCCACAGGCGACACTGAGGTAGTCCTGCAGGCGTCCGCAGGCATTGGCATCACCATCTATTTCTTTCCTTCAGTCTTATCTTGTATTTCTAGACAGCTACACTTGTTTATTTCAGACTCATGTTTTTAGTAAATCTTAGACTGTCTGTGACGTTGTGAAACAAGTTATGGGGGTTTATGTACGGAATTTCGTAAAATTTATCATATTAAGTTGATAAATTCTTAGATTTCGCATTCTATTTATCTGTTCACACTTATTGTTTCCATTGTTCGATGTCATAAATAAAGAAAATAGTAAATCTAACCAAAACGTTGGCTTGTCTAGTGGGTTCAACGTTAGATGCCATCACGGTCTGAAGGTGGGTTTTCGGCTCGTGACAAATTGGTATCAGAGCTCTAGGTTGCTTAGGTCTCACAATTCACAGACAAACTTGGTAGAGTCTGAGGGATCGGTACGGAGTCGTCTGTACTTATCCCCTAGAGGCTGCAAAGTTAGGAACAACTTAACATATTTTCTTCTCTGTCGTGCGATTTGAGATCTAAATGCTAATTGAATTTCTATTCTAGTCTCTCGCAGATGGCGAGAACACGTGCTTCCTCATCTACTGACCAGCAGCCCGATCCTCCCGGTACCGCTACTACTAGAGGCCGAGGTAGTGCTAGAGGCGGAGACAGAGCCAGGGCTCAGCCTAGAGCAGTAGCCCCAGTAGAGGATCCTCAAGTGGAGGTTACTAAGGAGATTCCCACCCGGGCAGTTCTAGTCTCAGGTCCCAGAGGGGTTCATTTCCACCCTAGTTCTTCAGGACGCTCTGGTATGCTTATTGGGCCTTATGGAAGGCGTTGCTCAGGCCGGTCTTCTTCCTACTGCACCCGCTGTCTCGTAGGCTGGGGGAGGGGCCCAGAATCCTGCTACCCGCACACCAGAGCAGCTAGCTTCTCCGTTCTAGACTCAAGCAGCTCAGGCAGCTGGAGCAACTCAGTCGGGTTTTGTGGCACAGGTAGTTGAGGGGGCAGCCATGTCTGCCAATGTTTTGTGGAGATTGGATCGGTTCACCAAGATATTTCCTACTACATTTACTGGTGCACCATCAGAAGACACCCATGATTACTTGGACAGTTGCTACGAGGTCTTTCAGAATATAGGCATCGTAGAGTCCAATGGAGTTGATTTTACCACATTCCGTCTTTCTGGTAAGGCAAAGACTTGGTGGAGGGATTTTTGCTTGACCAGCCCAATTGGATATTTGCCGTTGTCTTGGGCTCAATTCTTCGAGTTGTTCTTGGAGAAGTTTCTACCAGTTACTCAGAGGGAGGATCTTCGGAGGCAGTTTGAGCGTCTCCAGCAGGGATCTATGACTGTTACACAGTATGAGACCAGGTTCATCACTCTGGCCCGACATGCTATGATGATACTTCCCACAAATCGAGAGAGGGTGAGGAGGTTTATTGAGAGGCTAGCTCAGCCCATTAGACTCCAGATTTCCAGAGAGTCAAGTACTGATAATTCATTCCAAGAGGCGGCAAATGTGGCCAGGCACATTGAGATGGTGTTGTCACAGGGAAGTGGTCAGGGGTCTGACAAGAGACCTCGCCATTTCGGCCGATTCGGTGGTGCCTCATCTGGAGGCAGGGATTCTTTTGGCAGAGGTCATCCTCCTAGGCCATACCAGTCGGCACATCAGGTATCCCATAGTGCTCCACTAGCTTCTATTAGTGCACCACTAACTCCTATTAGTGCTCCGCCGCTTCAGAGGTTTCAGGGTGGTTATTCTGGTCGACAGGAACAATTTCAGGGCCAGCAGTCTCAGCAGCAGAGGTCTTGTTACTTTTGTGGTATTCCAGGGCACATTGTTAGGTATTTCCCCCGAGCTTCTAGTAGTTCTCAACATCCGGGTCCCCGTGCTATGATTCCCGCACCAGGTGCACCCCCGCCCCCTCAGCCAGCTAGGGGTGGAGATCGAGGTGCCAGAGATGGAGGCCAGTCAGTTAGAGGTGGAGGACATGCTATGAGAGGTAGAGGTCAGCCTGCAGTAGGTAGACCTAGAGATGCTCAGGTTGGAGGGACTCCGCCCCGATGCTATGCTATTCCTGCCAGGCATGAGGCTGAGGCCTGTGATGTAGTCAATACAGGTATGGTTTTAGTTTCCAGCAGAGATGCCTCGATTTTATTTGATTTGGGTTGTACATTCTCCTATGTGTCTTCATATTTTCCCCTTATCTGAGTATGCTCCGTGATTCCCTGAGTACTTCTGGATATGTTTCTACCCCGGTGGGTGATTCTATTCTGGTAGATCAAGTCTACCGTTCATGCTTAGTTGTTATTGGTGGTCTGGAGACTCATGTATATCTCTTGCTTCTTGATATGATTGAGTTCGATGTAATTTTGGGGATGGATTGGTTATCTCCCTACCATGCTATTCTGGACTATCATGCCAAGACTCTGACCTTGACCTTACCGGGAGTACCTCGATTGGAGTGGAGGGGGACTCCTAGTCATTCTTCTAGTAGAGTTATTTCGTATATGAAGGCTCGACGCATGGTCGAGAAGGGTTGTTTGGCATATGTGGACTATGTTCTTGATTCCAGTTCCGAGGTTCCTTCTATGGATTATGTGTCCGTGGTTCGTGAGTTTACAGAGGTATTCCCTGCTGACCTGTCGGGTATGCTACTCGGCAGGGGTATTGTCTTTTGTATTGAGATGGCTCCGGGCACTCAGCCCATTTTTAGCCCGCCGTATTGTATGGCCCCACCAGAGTTGAAGGGTTGAAGGATCAGTTTCAGGATTTGCTGGATAAATGCTTCATCAGGCCTAGTGATTCTCCTTAGGGTGCCCTAGTGTTCTTTGTCAAGAAGAAAGATGACTCGATGAGGATGTGTATTGACTATCGGTAGTTGAACAAGGTTACTGTTAAGAATAAGTATCCTTTGCGGAGGATTGGTGATTTATTTGACCAGCTTCACGGTGCTATAGTGTTTTTCACGATTGACTTGAGATCTGGATTTGTTCTTGGAGACTCCGAACCTAAGTTGTAAATACCCCTAAACGTGATTAGCGAGGGGTTGCTCAAATTTAGAGGCGAGAAAAGGCGAAGAACGACGATGGAGCATGGGATTCATCAAATCATCCATCTTCCATCTGGTATTCGTAGCTTATATAGCTTACATGTTGAAAATTAATAATTTGATATATTGTCATGAACAGAGTGGCTAAGAACATCATTATTCCGAGATAATGGATTGTTATTGACTATTGTTGTTTGACGGTTGAGGATAATGCTTGATTTTATTATATTAATTTGCTTATTCAATCTTGCATTTGATTATTCTATTGCGTACCTAACAATAGATTACTATCTATGAATTTATAGTTGAACTCGAATGTGGGACTTATAGATTGGGTATTAAGATTGAATAGAGTAAAGTCGGGCATCGGAGAATAGATTCGCGATTAGGATAGATATATTCTAGTTGCCTTACTTGGTTATTTTTGCAGGAAATACACATGAGTTCGTGTTAATTTTGATTCTATAGACATATAGTCTTAGGATAGCTTGAATAGTAGAGCGAAGCATCGAAAGAACACTATGAGCATAATAAAACCTGCTCATCAACAAACTAGATAAATCAAGTGATTAAATCAACTTGAAGAACGCAATAGGATAGACATTAATCCCATAACCCCGAAATATTCCCATCTCATTAAATTCTTCCTAAGTGTTTGTTTTCTCTTCATACGATCTTATTTTCTTAATTGCTTATTAGTTTTGTAGTAATTTAGTTAATAAAAATCACAATCATCCTCTTCACAACCACTTGAGCAATAAATTTATAAATAGTTTAGATTGGACAATAGTTGATCATAAATCCTCGCGGAAATGATACGTTCTCATCACTTTATTGCTTGTTGACCGCATATACTTTTATGTGCGTTTGGACCCAACACAAATGCGACCATATGGTCGCAAATCCGACATGACCAAGACCAATGCTGACTTTTCAAATGCGACACGGGAATCGCATTTGCGACATCTGAACCTCTCCTTCCCTCTATAAAATTTCGATGCTAGTGCTCATAAATGCGACACCAGCACCAGCATGCCATTAACCTGGGAGAAGTTAAACCCAATCAGAAACACGTCTGTAAGTCACCCGAGCCCTCGCGTCTCCATATAAACATCCACTAAAGTCCAAAAATCTCATACAAACTCGCTGACACGATCAAAGTAGAAAAATGATATCCGAAACCACGAATCGGACATCAAAACACATGAAATTTCACATTGAACTCAAGCATCGCTAGAATCACAACCAAGCGTTCGATTTCTATCAAACCAACTCGGAATGACATCAAATTTTGCAGAGAAGTTCAAAATAAAAATGGACATATTCCAAGTCTCGAAACCAGAATCCCAACCTGATAACCAAAATCAGAACCTCATATTCAAATTGTTAATTTTCGACAAAACAAGTCAAATCAACCAAGGTGCTTTGGAATATAGTTTTGCGCCTATACTTAAGTCCAAAATAACTATACGAACCTATCGGATCCAATAAAACACAATTCCAGAATTGTTTTCACTATAGCCAATCTTGATCAACATTTCCAACTTATGATTCTAAAATAAGAACCAAAGGATCCAATTCATTCCAAAACATCCCCGAAACGAAACCAACCATCACTGCAAGTCATGAAATGACAAATACACATGGGGAAGCTTCAAATGGGGAAATATGGCTCAAATACACAAAACGACCGATCGGGTCATCACAGTCTCCCCTTCTTAAACAAACACACGTCCTCGAATGAGCAAGGCGACATACTTGAAGTTCCAAAAAGATGAGGATAAGGGGCATGAACATCTTGCTCTGTCTCCCAAGTTTCCTCCTCGACCGATTGACCTATCCATTCTACCTTTATTGAAGGAATGTTCTTTGACTCAACTTCTGGATCTGCCTGTCCAAGATAGCCATCGACTTCTCAACACAAATAAGATCCTTACCCAATTGGAGTGAGCTGAAACTTAACACATAAGATGGAACACCGTAATACTTTCAGGGGATGGAAACATGGAACACCGGGTGAACTCCCAACAAACTGGGTGGCAATGCAACTCTGTAGGCCACCTCACCCACTCTCCCAATGATCTCAAAAGGATCAATATACATAGGACTCAATTTGACCTTCTTCCCAAACCTCATCATACCCTTCATAGGTGAAACTTTGAGCAAAACACTCTCACCCACCCTGAATTCCACATCACGAGCCCACGATCAACATAATTATTTTGCCTGGACTACGCCATATGAAGCCGATCCTAAATCAAATTCACCTTCTCTAAGGCATCTCTAACTAAATCAATATCCAACAACCTAGCCTTACCAGCCTCAAATCAACAAATCAGAGAATGAAATTACCTCTTATATAAGGCCTCATGAGGTGACATCTAGATGTTCTATTGATAGCTGTTGCAGTTGAGGTCTTAGTGCGGTAGAAATTGATCCCACGAACCCCCTAAATAATTAACACAGGCGCGTAACATATCCTCAAAGATATGGATAGTACTCTAGGACTGCCTATCCTCCTAGAGATGAAAGGCCTGCCTCATCTTACACCCCACATTTCCGTATATTAAAGCACGCCATAAATAAATTTATGAGAGCTCATAAATGAGATGTTACATCCCGTATTTTTTTTGTACGCTAATGTTTCATCGTAAGTTAATCAACGTAAGCTCGGGAACGAGATTACTTTGGGATTATAAGTATTATGCTATTCCAAACAAGTGATGATAATAGTCATTAAGTAGAGAGGGTAAGAAAATCGAAGAAACTGAAATTCCTTGAAGTTTGACAACTCGGGATAAAATACGGCCCGAGCTAAAATATCTGGTATTTATGAACTAATACCATACAAGGTACCACATGGCCATGATAGTAAGGTGTATAAGGTGTGTTAAAAGTGGGTAGTATTTTAATTAATTTGAGATAGTTCTTAATTATATGAGAAATTGGTTAATTATTGATTAATGGGAGATTAACAAGTTAATCAAGTGATTAGTGGATAATTAATCCAAATATTTGGATAAGTGTTACTCTTGAATTGGGATTGAGAGATGTCAAACTTATGTTTATTATGTGGCTTAGTCATTAGTTATGTGGGGCCTACCTTAATGTAAGGATATAATTTGAGATCTCTTTAGAAACGATTCAAGAAAAGTAACGTTTTTGGCTAAGTGTTTTCAGCCAATTCCTTACATAGTAATATTATTTTCCATTTCTTAAGAAAGAGCTTCCACCAAGACTTCCTAATGCAAAAACGTTACTGCCAATTCTTTAAAGAAAAGTTTCAGCCAACATTATCGTTGCATAGCAACGTTGTTGCTTCAAACTCTTCATACAACTTATTCCGTGTTGTCGCAATTGCCGTGTCTTAGAAGGATTGTCAAGGAATCGACTCATGTATGTTAAGGCTCATACCTTCTTTCATTATGACATGATCTCTTAATTACATGAGTTTGATAATGAAGCATAAAGAAAAATTCACCTCGGAATTTGCATATATTTTTCTAGTTTTGTAAGTTACAATATTCTCTTTATCGGGACTTCATATTCATTTGAGTATTTTTTTTTGCATTCAAGAGAGCAGAGAGTCTATATATATAGTATTACAGTATTTTCATTACCATCGAGCTATAATAGATGGGCAGGCCCATATTGGGCAACCTCTGAGATGGTAAGTTATATATCGAGCCTATTGTGGCCGAGAGCCTATGGGCTAGCCCAGTTGGTCGAGATACAGAGCCTAGTATGGCCGAGCGCCTATGAGCGAGTCTACTACGACAGAATAGTTCTATATATACCGATCCTGGAAAACTATTTTACTTACCATATAGAGAGATTTGAGTTAGTATTAGGAGGTAAGAATATCTTCAGATTATCTTTGACTTCTAGTTTCTTCCACTTATTATATTATCAGTTCAGTTTCAGCTTTTAGTATATTTCCTTACATACTTGGTACATTATTTTGTACTAACGTCCCTTTTACGGAGGCGCTTCATTTCATGCATGCAGGTTCAGACAGACAGACGGGTAGACTTCTTCATTAACCGTTGCCCGAGTTCAACCTTGATCGGTAAGCTCCATGCCTTTCGGAGTTTCTGAGTCTAGAGCTTTATGTAGATCTTGTATATATATGTATATATGTTATGAGTATTTCTGATCACATTATATCCATCAGTAGAGGCTTGTAGACATTTCTGTCAGCTAGTGCAATATGTTGGGCTTGTGGGCCTTGTATGTACATTTGGTTGGTTTGTCAGCTGTACTAATTATCATGGCCTTGTCGGCCCAGTTTTACATTGATATTTAGTCAGCATTCGCAATTGTCTTGTAATGTGTCCCATGGCCAAAGTATGACATCATATGTTCAGAGTTCCTAAGTCGCAAGTTGGTACGCAAGGATAGATGAGGAATTGGCTGCCGGTCTCGCCCACAGGTTCGGGGCGTAATAAAATTTGTATCAGAGCAGTTATGTCATAGGGAGTCTATAAGCTGTGTCTAGAGTCTTTTTTATGGGTGTGTCGTTCGCCACACTTATAAGTAGGAGGCTACAGTGCATTTACGGCTGTCACTCATTCTTGTTACTCTAGACCATGTGGTAGAGCTCAGTAGTAAGAACTCAATTTCCTAAACTCTATCTTATTCATAATACGACGATGCCTACATCCAGAAAGACGGTTGGTAAGAGACATAGTTGTGGAAAAAATGAGTCAGAGGAACTCAATTTTTGCATCATGCTTATGATGGATAAATATGACGTATTCAACAAATCATGTGTATACTAAGATGTGTAAGATTCTTGATAAGGATCCCTAAGGAAAGAACTCCTATCCAATTTTACGGTAAAAAGGTAAAAGAGAATCGGAAGGTAGACATAAGTTCCAGCAAGTAACAGAAGCAAGGTGAAAAGTGGTACGAGGTGCCCAGTTAATGAAGATTATCGGTATTTTCAACTGAGGTTGAGAGATATTGGCATTTTGAGTTACCTTCAATAGTAACAACAGTATGTACAATTAGTCACACCCATTCCAGATATGCCCTATGGGGGTTAATAAATGTAGTATAAGAGGAGGACGAGATATTTGGATCCGGCTGGGGTTAGAGTATCCAAAAGTGATGGATGAATTATTTGCGATATTTAATATTTCTGAAGGATATTGAAAATGTTCTAATAGATCTATTTGTGAGACACCCAACTAGTGCACTCTAGAATAGTTATAATGACCACGTCAGTCGTTCCGAGAGTAATAGCCTAATTTTCCCTGTTTCTGCTTCATCATATGTGGTTCAGCTTTGTTATGTTATGTCACACTGGCCAGCTCGAGTTCAGAGCGATTTTTTTAGAGAAATGAGACACTTAGTCTCTTAACTTGGTTCAATAGCTGGAAAAGTCAACCGAAAGTTGACTTATTGGTAAACGACCTCGGAATGTAGATTTTATGGTTCGAATAGGTTAGTTAGGCGATTTTGGACCTAGGAGTGTGTTCGGAATGTGGTTTTGATGTCCAACGTAGAATTAGGCTTGAATTGGTGAAAGTTAGTTTTTGGAGATTTCTGGTTGGCAGTTGAAAATAAGCTATATGGGTCGGAATGAAATTTCAAAAGTTTGAGCTAGTTCGTAGTGTCATTTTGGGTGTGTGCACAAAGTTTCAGGTCATTCAGATGAGTTTTGGTTAGTTACGGGGACGTAGATGATTTTCGAAAATTTTAGGATTCCTAGGTTTGAATCATAAGCCGAATTCGTGTTTCGATGTTATTTTAGGTGTTCCCAAAATTCGATTAAGTTCGGGTGATCATTTATGACTTGTTTGTATTATAGCTTGGGGTCCCGAGGGGCGCATGATGATTTCAGATAGTCATCGGAAGGATTAAAGTTTGAAAATGCAGCTGCAGAAGCTGCTGCTGCCAGGCTTCTAGTGTTGCTGCATCTGCGAAATGGTAGCCGCAGGTGCGATGCCGCAGGTGCGGAATTTGTCGGGCTGAAGGAAAGTCGCAGGTGCGAGACCTAGACCGCACCTGCGAAGCTGTAGGTACGGGTGATTAACCACAGATGCGAGAAATAGGACATAAGTGAATTTCCACAGGTGTGCACCTAGACCGCAGGTGCGCAGGAATGACCGCAGGTGCGTTTTCACTGGGCTGGTAGCATAAATACCCAGCCTTCGCGAATTTGAGTCATTTCATCAATATTTTCATTCGGGATTGAGCTTTGGGAAAGGGTTTTGAAGAGACGAAATCAAGAGGACTTCGTTGAGGTAAGATATTTGAACCTAAACCTCGTTTCCATGTGATTTTTGGACTGAAATAGGGTGAAATTAAAGGAAATATCAGTGTGTAAATTTGTGGGTTAGGGCTTGGAAAATTGGAGACTTCAATTGAGTAATTGAAGGGGCAATTGTTGTCCGATTTTGATGTTCTAGGTATGTATAGACCCGTGGGAAGATAAGGATTCCGGTTATGTGATTTTTATCAAATTCGGAGATGTGGGCCAGGGGGTCGGGTTTGGCTAATTTCGGGAAGTTTGTTTAAATTTGATAATTTTTGAGTGGGCTTTGTTCCTTTAGCGTATATTGATGATATTAATCTGGTTTTGGTTAGATTCGGAGCAATTGGGAGTGACTCGAGAGGCAAGAGCATCGCAGATTAGTATTTGGGCCGGTTTGAGGTTTGTAATGCCTGTAAATCTTGTCATGAGGGTATGAAACCCCGAACTTCGTATTTTCTCACTATTTTTGGAGTGGCGCACATACTGGATGACGAGTGTGTGGCGTGAACTTATAAGGGGATGGTGACTTGGTAACTATGTATTTGCGTATTTGTATCTAAATCAAATGATATTCCATGTTTTAAAGATTATTACTATGTTTTGTGCGAAATGCTGTATTTGGGCCTCGTGCCGTGTATTTTAACCCCTTGGGGGATTTTACTGCTATTCCTCACTATGTTGACTAATGATTTAAACTCAGCCATATTATGTATCACTGATTTCGAAACTTAGTCTTATTTACATTATTTTGAGTTATAAAATGATATTTTGGGTTGAGTACCCTGTTTTACTGATAGCCCGAGAGGCTTTTTAGGAGATTTCTGACTGAGTGTGGCCGAGGGCCTATGTTGTGAGGATTCTATGGGATCGGGCTGCACGGCACATCATGTTACATTGTTCATGATATGTTAGAGGCCAAGGGACTAGTGGTTATGCCATGAGATGGCGTGATATTAGCGCTTGGGCTGTAGGAGCACCTCCGGAGTCTGTACACACCCCCAGTGAGCGCAGGTACCTACTGAGTGCGAGTGCCGAGTGATGAGTGATTGCGAGGTATGAGTGACTGTGATGCTGCCCAAGGGGCTGATTATGAGTGACTGTGAGGTATTCCCGAGGGGCTCATTCTAAGTGATTTTACGCCCGAGGGGTAGTTTCTTGTTCATGGTTTAGCCCGAGTGGCTACTTATGATTCATTTCATTTTTACACTAAACTTCTTGTACATTTTTCTGTAACTGTTGGAAATTACACTTTTCAAAAGAGTTTTACTAACAATGGCTTTTTAAGCGTGATGATTTAACATATACACTGTTGGAAAGAAAGATTGTGCTTATTATGAAACGATCATTTGACTTTATGTGTTTCTTACTGTTCATACCTGATTTATTTTCATTACTACTAAGTTGGCGTACTCACATTACTCCCTGCACCTTGTGTGCAGATCCAGATGCTAGGTCTGAGTGAGTTGTGTATCTGTTCCAGAGACTTCTCGGAAATTCTGCGAGGTAGCTGCATGCGTCCGCAACCCTGCTCTCTCCTACGTACTATTATAAAGTTTATTTTCCAGAGTTGTATATTTTCTTTAGATGCTCATGACCAGTGACTCCGGGATCTTGGGTTGTATTTATCTTCGGTGTAGATGTATCTGTTTTAAAATGAATAAATGAAACCTTTAGGGATTATCATTTTAATAATGATATAAATGAAATATTCTTTACGCTTTAAGCGTTAATTTGGTTTTCCTAGTTCAACGATAGGCGCCATCACGACTAGATTAGGATTAGGGTCGTGACAAGTTGGTATCAGAGCCTAGGTTTCATAGGAATCACTGATCACGAGCAGGTTTAGTAGAGTCTTGCGGATCAGTATGAAGATGTTTGTACTTATATTCGAGAGGCTGCAGAACCCTTAGCAAAAATCTCACATCCTTAAATTCTTGTCGTGCGAATCCATCTATTCAGCTAAAATGTAACTCTTGAAATTCCTTTCATGTATCGAATGCGCACATGAGCACTTGGTACCAGCAGTGCATCGACGATTTGTAATTTCCATAGGTGAGGTACGAGATGTGATTTTACCATGTTGATAATAGGCCAGTCTGGAGGACTTGAGGCCGGATTTTATTCTGTGACTTGAGTGCTGAGATTTTGATTGTGTGAGCACATGCATTTGGGACATATATGTCCGTTTGTGTCCTTATTAGTGGGACTTTGTGGCTGGTGACTATGTGGTGAGTGTGATTCGATGGTGAGAGGGGTTCATATATATCTTGATTTTGACAAAAAGGATTGGCTGGATATGTAGTAGAAACTAGTGAGTGTTTGATTTTTGTCTCGGTTTGGCATATGGTTTTGAGTTATGAGTATTTTGGAAGACCTCGAATGTTGTTTAGTTTTAGAGTGAAGCGAATCCTTCTGTTGTGTTATGAGCTGCTGGTGATGTCTTTTTTCCTGATTAATGCCCCAATAGCATTCATGTATTTGATTAATAGTGTATTCCAACCGTAATTATACTCCTTCATTATTATATTCATTGATAGCATTCTGGTGTACTCACGTAGCCATGAGGAGCACACTCAGCATTTGAGGAGGGTATTATAGAGATTGACGGAGGAGAAGCTTTATGAAAAGTTCTCCAGGTGTGAATTTTTGGCTCAGTTCTGTAGCAATCTTGGGGCACGTGGTGTCTATTGAGGGTATTCAGATGGTCAGACGAGTGTGGTAAGAGCTCCAGAAGCTCAAGATTTCTTCGACAACAGCTCCAGTGTTAGTTCTGCCATCAACATCATGTTCTTATACCACATATCTTGATGCGTTGAGGATAGGCATTGGTTGTGTTTTAATGCAGGAGGGTATATTGATTGTGTGGTAGCTATGATTTTTGGAAGGGCATATAGATGATATCAGTTGAGGCTAAGCAGGCAGGGTTACCTCCCGCGGGGTGTCCTGAGGTTGTGTGATCCGTAGGTGATTTTATAGCAAGTAATCCTTTAACGGAAAATGCTATATGTTGTAATTTGAGTTCAGATTGCTTGTGGAAGTTGGCATGAAATTTCAATGGTGAATGCAAGATTTGCATACGATTTGGGATATTAGATGGTTTGTGTCATATGAGCTTCTGTAGTATTTAGTTGAATCTTACTAAAGTACTGTTGTAGTGATAGCGTATGGGCATTGTGAGTTATTATTTTCTTTATCGTTGGCTTTGAGCCAGGTGGGTGAGTCTCTTAATGATAAATTGATTGCACGATTCTTTTGTTGTATTGGTTGCGGTTCGAGGTATACTCGTGAATCAGCTATGGCCTGCAGAGGTGGAGTGTGGGAATGAATTGAGTAATGGAAATTCTTTGATACATGTTGTAATGTACTCTATAGGTAGATGGGTTTTATGGAATGTTTGAGTTGTAATTGTAAAAGATGTAGTGGGTGCTGTGTATGGAGTTTCTTATTGCTTCCAGTGTGTGGATTAATTCCTAGTATGTTGGTGTGCCAATGGGGCCAAGTCGTTCTGTCTGCTTGATTAGTGCAATTGAGATTTGCGTAAAGTGGATGACTCTCGAGAATGGTTCTGATAGATTCAAGGTTATATATAGCATTTGGGAATCTTCAAGTTGTGTTTTGGCTAGAACCGAGATTTACATTGGAGGGTGTCAAGACTTGTGGAATTTCTACATTATCATGGATTCTACATATTAGTATCAAGAAGGTGGGGGTAATGGCTTTAGATTCTCAGGAAATCTCTTCAGGGTAAGTATCTTGAATGTGGTACTTTTCGGGATATTTAAGAGATGTATTCAGCGGCTTATGAGCCTCAGACGTTATAGTTTTATGCTTAGGTCTCGTGTGGTGAGTCTAGGTTGATAATTTGCAGTATTATGGCATGGAGAAGTACCAATTTGCAGGTAAATCATAAGGAACTTGGATAAATAGGACAACTTGGTAGTAGGTCGGATCGACATGGTAAGGGATACAATTAGTCCTTTGGGTGTTCATGAGGTAATGAGTTTTACAGGTGTTTCTTAGCAATGGTCTTGGGTTTTGGTGACCTACTTAGTTTGGTTGAGTTAGAAGGATTTAGTATTGACGGTTTGGTGTTGTACAAATGATATTCGGATACTTCCTGATGGTTTCTACCACGGTTAAAGATGCATATTTTCTACTGGCATGAGGTGCAGGTGATGTATAGTGATTTTGCTTCTAAATGGGACCAAATGGAAAGTTTTCGGCTAGTTGGGTACGTAGTTTCTTGTGTCTTTGAAGGGATCATGAAGTTCTCATATTCACCATAGGATGGCATGGCGTATGTGGTATGTTATGTAGAGTTGAGGTTTGCATATGTGAGATCTCGATTCAGTCCTAGAATGAAGGTCAAATTTCTCAAGTAGCATTGGCAGTTTCAGATAACTAGGTAGATGATATCACCAATTGGGTGGCTTGATGAGGGTATACATTTCAGAAAGGTCTATGCGTGGAGTTAATGGTTCTTCATCAGTATTGCGACGCTTTCTTGTTGGATCGACTGCTGATATCAAGGTTGCTTGGTCACACAGATGAATTATGGGGGTATCCCTCATGGAATGATTGAGTATTAGAGACATGTTATATGTTCGAGTGGTGTAGTTGGGATCATATATGGTAATGTGTGCGCTTCATGGACTTCGAGACTGGGAGTTCTCATAAACAGATTATTTTGTGGATGTGGACTATGAGGATGCGAGCAAAGCTAGTAAGATGATAGTATATGCCAGTACTAAGTCATTGTGAACTTTCGAGAGTTATCTATCTATTCTGGGTGACAAGAATTGATTTACGCTTATTGGTAGGCCAGTTTGGGCATGTGTTCTGCACTGAGTCGGAAGTGTTGACTCCGAATTGCTATTGTTGAGAAATGTACCACTCGATTGTCGTTGAGTTTATTCATATTCTGGAGTGATATATGAGTTACCCTTCAATGTTGCAAGGAGTGGCGATTGGTGGTTATATGCATATATGGTGCAAATTTATTCGGGATTTATTATGAACCTGTTGGCATCGTATCGTCCGATTGCCCCATGGTTATGGCAATGCACTTTGAGTACTTGATGTCAAATTTCGCATGGTTATTGATTTTGAGCAAGGTGGCGTAGAGTATGTCATGTGGACCAGCGTTTGGATGGGATCACGCTTTGTAGCAGAGTTAAGTAGAGGTATGATCCTTGGTGGAAGATTCGCGTGTTTTGGTTTTACGATCTATACCTGGCTCTTGGCGTTGTGTTGTGATGGTACTTGTTGAGCTGGCAGGGATGGTCCTCTCGTGTGAATCTTTTATATAATTTGATTACATTGGGATGTTGCTATTGAGTGCACGAGTTGCACATGTTATGGCTTGAATTGTATTGATGTCTCATTTCATTAGAGTGGTCGTGTTGGATGAGAAGGGTAGCCGCTGGTGCAATGCCGCAGGTTCGGGCCAGCATGCACAGCTGCGGGAATGGTCGGGCTGAAGGAAATTCGCAGGTGCGAGACCTGGACCGCACCTGTGAAGCAGCAGATGCGAGACCTGGACCGCACCTGTGAAGCCGCAAGTGCGAGACTTGGAACGCACCTATGAAGCCGCAGGTGCGGGTGATTAACCGCAGGCGTGAGAAAGGAGACTTAAGTGAATTTCCACAGGTGCACACCTAGGACCGCAAGTGCGGAGGAATGACCACAAGTGCGGTTCCACTGTGTAGGAAGTATAAATATTTTCATCCGGGATTGAGCTTTGGGATAGGGTTTTGAAGGAGGAAATCAAGAGGACTTCGTTAAGGTAAGATATTTGAACCTAAAACTCGTTTCCATGTAATTTTTGGAGTGAAATAGGTTAAAATTAAAGGAAAAATCAGTGTGTAAATTTTGGGGGTTAGGGCTTGGAAAATTGGATACTTTTATGAGTAATTGAAGGGGCAGTTGTGGTCTTATTTTGATGTTCTTGGTATGTATAGACTCGTGGGAAGATAAGGATGTCACGCCCCAAAACCGAGGGATGAGACCGGTGCCCAACCGGATGATCCCGGTCAAGCGTACCTGGATTGCCTTTCCTACCCAACTCGTTACCCCGTGTGTACAATATACATTATTCCACATGAATTAGCAATTCAGAGTTTAAACATGAATCTACTACTTGAGTTCATTTCATCCTTTATCATTTCAACATTTGATAATCTCAAAACATACAATAATTCTGATTCGGACCCCGATTACTAGTAAACACATTTACGGCCAAAAATACATATATGTATAACCCACATCATGTATACGGAGTCTCTAAGAGTGCTAAGGGTTTACACAATACTTGCCGATAACAAGGCCCCGATTATACCTTAAAAAGACATCAAATATACAAAATGAGTCCATATAGACTACACACGGCCCCGAGAGGAAATAAGGCTCACCAGAACTGTTAGAGGGACGAAGAGGAGGAAACACTAACGACAAACCGAGCTACCTCCTATAGAACAACCTACATCCATATAGAAGATGTAGCACCCCCGGTAAAAGGGACGTTAGTACCATTGAATAGTACTAGTATGTATAAAAAAACTTTACTCTATGTAAAATCAATCAATACAAATATATGAGGCAGTTAAAGGAACCCAAACAAATATTGCACAGAGATACAGAGAATCACAAATGGGGTTTACACAGTTTCTTATTTCAATTGTTTTCCTACTGCAGCGCGCAACCTGATCCTCCTTATAATCATATTTCACCCTTATTTCTTCTGTTGTGGCGTGCAACCCGATCCCATCTCACAATCACATTACACCCTTATTAATTCTGTTACGACATGCAACCCGATCCCACCATACAATTCTTTTGTGGCGTGCAACCCGGTCCCACCTTACAATCACATTTCAAAACAACAACCACCAACAATTATATCACAGCGATCTTCATCATGAAGAACATAAATTCATATCAACTAATAACTATGTGAAATCAAGGCACAATGATCCTTACCAATCAGGAATTCATATATGGTGTTGCGACAATCATTTAGCTAAATAATATCAGCCCATGTTTACTTTCATCATTTGCTACACAGCCTTTAGCACTTTGATATGTTCAGCATATTGGGGTGCTACACAACCTTTAGCACAAAGATTCTCATCGTTAGGGATATTCATTCGTAACAACCAAGTAACTATATGAAATCAAGGCCACATAAATCTTTATCAAACCATGGGTGATATACGGTACGCCATCAACATGTAGCTCAATTGGTTTATCCCCATTTCCTTTCCATTATTTACTACACAACATTTAGCACTTAGATACATTCAACACTTTGTTTCATTATCGGTTCTTTCGTTTTGTAGCACAACCTCATATACCGACATATTCACCATTTAACGAGCTTTTCACATGATAGAATAAGCACAAAGAATCACCTTTTCACAAGTTCATATAACATGATAATCAACTAAGGAATTCAAAGAACGAAGTCTTACACCTCGACACAGCAGGACAATCAATTCACATATGCTCAAGCAAGAATTTCATACCGAGTTCTCGGACACCAACAAGATGACTCCAGAAGGATTAAAGTTAGCCATACATACCTTGAATCAAAATTCCCCTTTAATTTTCTACCACACTTCACCGGGCCTTCTAGCACTTTCAATCTAGTTCACATTGTGGCATAATTTAACTTAGAATTAGGAATAATGATTATGTCTTGAACTCACTTGAGCATTCTATCAAACACTAGGTGTTCCTTTAGATCAAATGGCCTCTTTTTAGTGAAAGGTTACTCTAACCCACTTCCTTTTACTAGATTATGACCGGTTGGTTACATGCATGCAAGACTCCTACCCCATCTTCATGAACTCACCTAAACATGTTATATTTTAATTAAATTTGGAAATTAAGGTTGATGGGGTAGAAGCTTACCTCTTCTGATGAAGAAAATGGTGCCCTACTTGATTAGTTCCAAGCTTGAATGAAGAAGGAGGATCCCTTTGATGATTTTGGGACTTTCTCTCCCCAGAACACTCTCTTCCCTCTCTCTATTTTATTCAGAAAATCGTTAAAATAGAAGGGGGTAAGTATTTTAATGAACTGGTCATGTATAAAATTAGAAATTTAACACTCCCAAAGCAGAAATGTGGTCTCGCATTCCTGTTATGTGGTCCACATTCCCGTCGCATAATTTGCCCTCAAATGGGCCAAAAAGAAAAGTAGACTGCCCAGGTATGCGACCATTATGCGGTCCGCATACCTGTTATGCGATCGCATAGTGCGTCGCATAACTCGCTCCTCAAAAGTCAAGGTGCAAGAATGCGACAACTATGCGGCCCACATTCGTGAAATGCGATCGCATTCTAGACCACATAGATGTCCTCAAAATGGACATCAAACTGTCCAGGTATGCGACCACTATGCGGTCCGCATACCCGATATGCGATTGCATAGTGGACCGCAGATCTGCGCAAATCTAGAAAATAATATCTTTTAAGTCCCGATGTATTTTTCGCTCAAAAAGTGTTCGTTTTAAGAAATTCTATAGTTATAACAACACGGTGACCTATTTGGGCATTATTTTTAGCCATAAAATTTTACGGGTCTTTACATTCTCCCCAGTTAAAATCATTCGTCCTCGAATGAGGATCGGAGAATCACTAGAGTAGGAAAAACACAAAATAAGCCAACCCCCAATTTTTTTTTTCTATAGAGTTTCCTTTGTAATTAGGCCTATCTACCTGTCAGGGAGCCCCGGAAACGCATGTCTAACCAACTCCACACATTACCAATTATTCTATCAACTTGCACATAATCCGCTCATTCAACAAGCTGCATATAATTCAATTACTTCAACAAACCTCACATAGTTCGGTTAATTCCACAAATTTGCACATAATTCAACTATTTCAATGAGTTGCACATAATTCAGCTAATCACAACAACATATACATTTATGGCACAAAGTTTGAGAAGTCACAATAGTAGGGTAATTAGGGGAATGGAGTGTTCTTTCACAAAATTTAACGCAATGTATACTTGCTTAGGAATGACAAATTTCAAAACCACTACCAGACTTATTCAAACAAGTGGGGATATTTCTCTTTCATTATATTTTCCGCTTACCATGTGGATTCTTCGACTTGTTGACTCTGCCATAATAATTTAACAGAAGCAATCTCTTTGTTCCTTAATCTACGGACTTCCCTATTATGAATAGCAACTGGAACCTCTTGATATGACAATCCTTCATTATCGACAACCTTCTCAACCGGCACAATGGAGGATGGATCCCCAATCACCTTCTTCAACATGGACACCTGAAACACTGGGTGTACTATTGATATCTCAGGGGGCAATTCCAGCCTATAAGCCACTTGTCCTATTCTTTGAGAAATCCTATATGGCCTGACATACCTTGGGCTCAATTTCCCTTTCTTCCCAAACCGCATCACTCCTTTCATGGGAGACACCTTAAAGAATACCCAATCATTGACTTCAAACTCCAAATATCTTCGACGAACGTCCGCATAGGATTTCTGACAACTCTGAGCAGTCTTCATCCTCTCGTGAATGACTTTAACCTTTTCCATAGATTGGTGCAAGAGATCTAGTCCTAGCAGATCCGCCTCACCAACCTCAAACCATCCAATCGGAGACCTACACCTTCGTCCGTACAATGCCTCAAATGGGGCCATCTGAATACTAGTATGGAAACTGTCATTATAAGCAAATTCTATAAGCGGCAAGTGATCATCCCAGCTACCCTTGAAATCTAATACACAAGCACGTAACATATCTTCAAGGGTCTGAATGGTCCCCTCCCCCTGCCCATCAGTCTGTGGATTGAATGTTGTGCTGAGATTTACCTACGTCCCCAAACTTTGCTGAAATTTCTTCCAAAAGTTAGTTGTGAATTGGGCCCCTCGATCCGAGATAATAGATATTGGAGTGCCATGGGGCCTGACTATTTCTTTGATATACAACTGAGCGTACTGTTCTGCAGTATCAGTGGACTTGACTGGCAAGAAGTGAGCTGATTTTGTGAGTCGATCCACTATCATCGAAATCGAGTCGAGTCAACGTGGAGTGCGAGGTGACCCCACCACAAAGTCCATATTGATCATCTCCCATTTCCACATTGGTATTTCTATAAGCTGCGTCAACCCACCGGGCCTTTGATGCTCGGCCTTCGCTTGCTGACAATTCGGACACCTAGCCACAAAGTCCACCACACCCCCTCTTCATACCATTCCACCAATAAATCTCTTTGATATCCAGATACATCTTTGTAGAACCTGGTGTACTAAATACCTGGAATTGTGAGCCCCTACCATTACCCTTTTCCTGAAGATCATCCACGTCCGGAACACACAACCTCTATTGGAACCGCAAAACACTGTCATCGTTGCCGAGTGAAAATGTTGTAGTCTTATGAATCAGAATTTCCTCTCTCAACTGTACCAATGCTGGATCTCTAAATTTTTTTCCTTGATTTTCGTTACAAGCAAAGACTCTGCTCCGTTACGCACGAAGACATTCCTTTCACCTGAGGTCGAAGGACATACCCCTGACTGGCCAACTAATAAACCTCCCGAACCAAAATCCTCTGACCTGCTTCCTAATGAGCCAAGCTACCCATGGATTTCCGACTAAGATCGTCGGCTACCACATTCGCCTTTTCTGGATGGTACAAAATATTCATATCATAATCCTTGAGCAATTCTAACCACCTCCGCTGTAAATACTGAAGACTCTTGTGGTCTGTGAACATATCCACATGGACCCCATAAAGATAATGCCGCCAGATCTTCAATGCAAACACAACTGCCGCGAGCTCCAAATCATGCGTCATATAATTCTTCTCGTGATTCTTGAGCTGCCTAGAAGCATACGCTATAACGTTTTCGCACTGCATAAACACACACCCCAAACCAACCCTTGAAGCATCACAATAAACCACAATTCCCTCTGTACCCTCTGTCAAGGCCAAACCCGGCGCCATAGTCAATCTCATTTTCAATTGCTGAAAACTCTTTTCACAAGCATCGGACCACTGGAACTTAACCGCCTTCTGCGTCAGCTTAGTCAATGGGGAGGTGAGGGTAGAGAATCCCTCCACAATATTCTATAATACCCAGATATACCCAATAAACTATGAATCTCTGTTCGGGTCGTTGGTCTAGGCCAATCCTTTATCGCTGCAATCTTTTGGGGATCAACCCGAATCCCTTCCCTGGAAACAACATGGCCCAAAAAGGTGAGTGATTCTATCAAAAATTCACACTTTGAAAACTTTGCATACAACTGGTGCTGATGAAGACTGTGCAAAATTGCCCTAAGATGAGTACCATGATCTTCCTGACTTTTTGAATAAACAAGGATATCGTCAATGAAGACAATCACAAAGGAGTCAAGAAACAGTTTGAAAACCCGATTCATAAGATCCATAAAAGTTGTTGGGGTGTTGGTTAGCCCAAAAGACATTACCAGAAATTCAAAGTGCCCATATCGAGTCCTGAAGGTAGTCTTAGGAATATCCTGCTCCCTGATCTTTAACTGGTGATACCCGGACCGCAAATCAATCTTTTAGAAGAACCTAGCACCTTGCAATTGGTCGAACAAATCATCTATTCGAGGCAATGGGTATTTGTTTTTGATGGTAACCTTGTAGAACTGTCGATAATCAATGCACATCCGAAGCGATCCATCTTTCTTTCTGAAAAAGAACCGTTGAGCCCCAAGGCGACACAGTTGGCCGAATGAAATCTTTTTCTAATAGATCTTTCAATTGTTATTTTAACCCTCTCAATTCTGCTGGCACCATTCGGTAAGGTGGAATAGATATAGGCTGCATATATGGAAATACATCAATCCCAAAATCGATCTCTCTATCTGGTGGAATCCTAGGAAGCTCGTTCGGAAATACTTCAAGAAATTCATTCACAACAGGCACTGATTCGGGAGCAGGCACCTCTGAAGTGGTGTCCGCAACCCGGACCAAATGGTAGATGCACCATTTTCTGATCATCTTTGAGGCCTTAAGGTAGGAAATAAATCTACCTATTGGCATAACATTAATTCCCTCCCACTCGATAACTGTTCATTAGGAAACTCAAGCCTCATAATTCGGGTTCGACAATCGAGTTTAGCAAAGCAGAAATAGAGCCAATCCATACCCATAATTACATCAAAATCTACGATTTATAGATTCACCAACCGGAGTCGACATAGAGAACGACTCGTGAAGTTGTTCGGGTTCTATCCCAAAACTTGAAGTAATAAATGGAGTAACATATGATAAAGAAGACACGGGATCAATAAGAGCATAAACATCATGTGGCTGAACAGTCAGAATACCTGTGACAACATCAGGGGAAGCCACTCAAAGCATAGAACCGACTGGGTCCCCCTCAACCCCGGGCTCCACCCCTAGCTGCACCGCGCCCTGCTGATGCTGGAGGGGGTGCTGAAGGTGTAGCATCTAAATAACTGCATGGCTGAGTGTCCCTATCCGTGCCCGGACGGGGTGCATCACTGAACGTGGCCCTCCGCTACTGCTCGTACCTCCCACCTGAATGACCCGGCTGATGAAACCTCCTGCTGTCTGAACCTAGTCATACGCGACCTCTCTGCTGATAACTGTGCCCTGGTGGCGGCGCACTGGCTGAGGACTGAGCATAGGACTGAGATGGCCCTGACTACCCTCTCCCAAGGATTGATCTCCCTCCTCCCACTGAACTCCCACGGTTTCCTGCTGACCGAGCCCTACTACTACTCTCCCTCTCTATTATTATCTTTAATTTCAGAGCCTCCGTAGCCTGGATAAATCCCACATCTTCTCGTAGTTCATATCTGAATGCAGAGCAGCTGTAGCAGCTTCATTAATAACCAAGGGACCAAGGCCTTGAACAAATCGACGAACTCTAGCCTCCATAGTAGACACCATGTGAACAACATATTTGGACAAGCGCACAAACTCCATATGATACTCCCACACACTCATGCTGCGCTGCTTGAGGGCCTCAAACTCTGTAGCACGGGCTGCCATAATCTCGGCAGGCAGGAAATGATCCATAAAGGCATCCAAAAACTCCTCCCACCTCGCCGGAGGGCTCCCCTCTCCATAGGAACTCTCCCACATTTCAAACCACGAATATGCCACTCCCTTCAGATGATCGAAAGCCAACTTGACCCCCTCTGTCTCAGTAGCCCTCATAACTCGGAGGGTCTTGCACATCTCATCAATGAACTTCTGAGGATCAGCCTCTAGGTCGGTGCATGTGAACTCTAGAGGGGCTAACTGCAGAAACTTGTTGACCCTGGAACCTGAAGAATCCTCTTGCTAACTAGAGGATGAAGGGGCAACATGTGATCTTTAGGCCTGGGAGGCCACTAGCTGAGTCAACATCTGAATAGCTCCCTTGAGGTCCCCATCAGAAATACCAGGACCGGAAGCTGGGACTGAAGAAGGATCAGGAACATCAGCGGGAGGGGCTGTAGCAACCTCCGCTGGAGCAGGAATAGGAATAGATTGGCCTGGAGTGGAGGAGTCAGGCTGATTTGTGTCCGGGGAATCATTCACGCCCGCACCATTAGATGAATAATTCACGGCCACTACTGGGGTGGCATTGGCCTCTGGGCCGAGTCGGGCTCTATTCTTGGGTGCCATTTACTGAAAATTAGAACAATGCACGAGCTAGAGATAGACAACCTCACCTTTCACCACATCACATGATATAGATTAACAACGAAATTGTATTTTCCTAAATGTCCATGCAGACCACTAATTATAGATGTGGTCGACAACACATATGAAGGGCTCTACTAGACACGGCTCCGAGACATCCTAGGAAACTTTTAAAACCTTATGCTCTGATACTAAGTTTGTCACGCCCCAAAAACAGGGACGAGACCGGCGCCCAACCGGATGATCCGGGTTAAGCGGACCTGGATTTCCTTTCCTGCCCAACGCGTTACCCCGTGTTCACAATATACATTAGTCCATATGAATTAGCAATTTATAATTTAAACATGAATCTAATACTTGAGTTCATTTCATCCTTTATCATTTCAACATTTGATAATCACAGAACATACAATAATTCTTATTCGGACCCCGATTACTAGTAAGCACATTTACTGCCCAAAATACATATATGTACAACCCGCATCATGTCAACAAATCCTCTAAGAGTGCTAAGGGTTTACACAATACTTTCCAGCAACAAGGCCCCAATTATACCTTAAAAAGACATCAAATATACAAAATAAGATGATATAGACTACACACGGCCCCGAGAGGAAATGAGGCTCACCAGAACTGCTAGAGGGATGAAGAGGTGGCACCACTAATGACGAACTGAGCTACTTGCTATAGAACCACCTACGCCCATATAGAAGATGTAGCGCCCCCGACAAAAGGGACGTTAGTACCATTGAATAGTACTAGTATGTATAAACAAACTTTACTCTATGTAAAATCAATTAATACACATATATGAGGTAGTTAAAGGAACGCAACCAAATATTGCACAGAGATATAGAGAATCACAAATGGAGTTTCCACAGTTTCTTATTTCAATTGTTTTCCTGTTGCGGCGCGCAACCCGACCCCCCCTTATAATCATATTCCACCCTTATTTCTTTTGTTGTGGCGTGCAACCCGATCCAATCTCACAATCACATTACACCCTTATTACTTCTGTTGCGCGTGCAACCCGACCACCTTACAATTCTGTTGCGGCGTGCAACCCAGTCCCACCTTACATTGTTGTTGCCGCGTGCAACCCGATCCCACCTTAAATTTTTGTTGCGGCGTGCAACACGATCCCACCTTACATTTTTGTTGTGGCGTGCAACCCGATCCCACCTTGCAATCACACTTCACAGCAACAACCACCAAGAATTATATCACATGAATCTTCATCATGGAGAACGTAAGTTCATATCAACCAAGTACTATGTGAAATCAAGGCACAATGATCCTTACTAATCAGAAATTCATATATGGTGTTACCACAATCATTTAACTCAATAAAATCAGCCCATGTTTACTTTCATCATTTTATACATAGCCTTTAGCACTTTGATATGTTCAACATTGTAATTAGTAGCAACATCAACCAATAATTCAATCACAAAGATTCTCATCGTCAAGGGTATTCATTCGTAACAACCAAGTAACCATATGAAATCAAGGCCACAAAAGTCTTTATTAAACCATGGGTCATATACGGTATGACATCAACACATAGCTCACTTGGTTTATACTCGTTTCCGTTCTATTATTTACTACACAACATTTAGCACTTAGATACATTCAACACTCTGTTTCATTATCATTTCTTTCATTTTCCAGTACAACGTCTCATACCAACGTATTCAACATTTAACGAGCTTTGCAAATGATAGAATAAGCACAAAGAATCACCTTTTCGCAAGTTCATATAATATGATAATCGACTAAGGAATTAAAAGAATGAAGTCTCACACCTCGACACATCAGGACAATCAATTCACATATGCTCAAGCAAGAATTTCATACCGAGTGCTCAGACACCAACAAGATGACTCTACAAGGATTAAAGTTAGCCATACATACCTTGAATCGGAATTCCCCTTTAATTTTCTACCACACTTCACCGGGCCTTCTAGCACTTTCAATCTAGTTCACAATGTGGCATAATTTAACATAGAATTAGGAATAACGATCATGTCTAGAACTCACTTGAGCATTCTATGAAAAACTAGGTGTTCCTTTAGATTAAATGGCCTCTTTTTAGTGAAAGGTTACTCCAACCCATTTCCTTTAACTAGATTATGACTAGTTGGTTACATGCATCCAAGACTCCTACCCCCATTTTCATGAACTCACCTAAACATGTTTCATTTTAATAAAATCTGGAAATTAAGGTTGATGGGGTAGAAGCTTACCTCTTATGGTGAAGAAAATGGTGCCCTACTTGATTAGTTCCAATCTTGAATGAATAAGAAGGATCACTTTGATGAAGTTGGGACTTTCTCTCTCTATAACTCTATATTCCCTCTCTATATTTTGTTCAGAAAATATTTAAAATGGAAGGGGGTAAGTGTTTTAATGAAGTGGGGGTCAGGTATAAAATTAGAAATTTAACAGTCCTGAAGAAGAAATGCGGTCAGGAATGCGATCGCATTCATGCTATGCTGTACGAATTCATGTCGCATAATTGACTTTCAAATGGGCCAAAGAAAAGTAGACTACCCAGCTATGCGACCACTATGCAGTCTGCATACCTGTTATGCGATCGTATAGTGCACCGCATAACTCCCTCCATAAAAGTCAAGATGCAAGAATGCGACAACTATGCGGCCCACATTCGTGAAATGCGGTCGCATTCTAGGCCTCCTAGCTGTCCTCAAAATGGACAGCAAACTGTCCAGGTATGCGACCACTATGCGGTCTACATACCTGATCTGTGATCGTATAATGGACCGCAGATCTGTGCAAATCTGGAAAATCATAGCTTTTACGTCCCGAGTTACTTTTCACTCAAAAAGGTTCCGTTTTAAGAAATTCCACAATTGTGAGGATGCTATGGGATCAGGCTCAATGCTACAACATGTTACATTGTTTATGATATGTGAGAGGCCAAGGGCCTGAGTGATTATGCCACGAGATTGCTTGATGTTAGCGCTTGGCCCTCCGGAGTCTGTACACAGCCCTAGTGAGCTTAGGTACCTACTGAGTGTGAGTTCTGAGTTCCGAGTGACGAGTGACGAGTGATGAATGATTAGGAGGTATTAGTGACTGTAAGGTTGCCCGAGGGACTGATTATGAGTGACTGTGAGGTATGCCCGAGGGGGTGATTCTGAGCGATATTACGCCCGAATGGCAGTTTCTTATTCATGTTTTAGCCCGAGTGGCTACTTATGATTCATTTAATTTTTACACTAAACTTCTTAGACATTTTTGTGAAATTGTTGGAAATTAAAGTTTTCAAAGGAGTTTTACTCACATTGACTTTTTAAGCGTGATGATTTAACGTATACATTGTTGAAAAGAAAGACTCTGCTTATTGTGAAATGATGATTTGACTTTATGTGTTCCTTACAATTCTGACTTGATTTATTTTCATTACTACTGAGTTGGCATACTCACATTACTCCCTGCACCTTTTGTGCAGATCTAGGTGCTAGGGCAGAGTGATTTATGTATCTGTTCTAGAGACTTCTCAGAGATTTTGCGAGGTAGCTGTACGCGTCCACATCCCTGCTCTCTCATGCTTACTATTATAGAGTTTCTTTTCCAGAATTGTATATTTTCTGTAGATTCTCATGACAAGTGCTTCCGGGATCTTGGGGTTGTACTTAACTTCGGTGTAGCTATATCTATTTTAAAATGATTAAATTAAACCTTTATGGATTATCAGTTTAATAATGATATAAATTAAAGATTCTTTACGCTTTGAGAGTTAATTTGGATGGCCTAGTTCCACGATAGGCGCCATCATGGCTGGTTTAGAATTGAGGTTGTGAAAATAGTATAGCCTAGAGAAGAATGCTAGAGTGTTAAATTTTTTTTACAAAGATGGGCACTGAAAACCTTGAAGGGATAAATATTACCTTAGCATTGCTCCCGTCACTAGTAGAGAAAGAATGTTTTGAAATTCGAAGAGTCGATGGATGAAGCAAGGGGAGCTGAAGGCAAAAGAATTTTTTGTTCAAATTTTCAGAATAAAGTGATAGATAGAAATATTAACAAGGAGGTACGAAAAAGGATAATGAATCATTATGAGTGAGATATGATACATGGATGGCAACGGTAAAGTGTTTCAAAATGTATAGTCAAAAGACGAAAGAGACGAGAGGTGATGGGTCTTAAAAAAACAAAAGAGTATAGGCCATACAGTCATATCTTCATTTCGAGAAATAAGTTCGCGACTATAACGTGATTAAAAGAAGGAAAAGTTAGACCCCAGAGTAATAGAAATCAGTATGGATTGGTGAATCAAGATAAGCTAAACATGAATTAGGAACTGAGTAATTAGATAATAGCCAGCATCATGAGAATTTTGGATTGCATTCCGGCAATAATATAATGGACAACAGAAGAAGATTCATGATGAATTCAGAGAATGGTCATTTAGGGAGACACTTCCCTAGAGCAAGCAATATGAGCAAAGTTAATCTTAAGGGATTGTATGTGCCAGTTACACTATGTGTCACCATCGCGAGTAAGGAATTTTGTTATCCTTGGTAAAGAAGGATTACCACAAGGCGAGTAAGGGTCATGGATGATGTGTAAGGACGCCAAAGACGAAGAGGAAAAATATCTATAGGCAGGTCGTCATAGCTTTAACTCTTAGTACTCCCCTAAATGGGGAAATATAGAATGATATGGCATTAAGTTAGAATTAAATGGATATATTAACTATGGAATGATAAAGGAAGAATGAAATAAAAATGAGAAAGCGATGAGATCGCACTTATTCAAATGTTACATATATGCTATGATTCCAGATCATTATGTATGCACGACGTTAAGAAAAGAAGTAAGGGTTCCAGCCCCGGATGTTATTGATAGATAAAGAGCTAGTACGTGAGGTAAGTTCAGACAAATGAAATAACCCAAGAAAGATTACGCGGAATATGGATATGAGAATTAGCCAACGAGTAGTTAGTACTTGATTCGGGAAGAGCCTAGTCATAACTAGACAAAAGGTTATAGACAAATCAGCAAATCATGCAAGAAATAAATATAGTAAACCCCAATATGGAGAATTCAGCCTCGCAGTAATGTTGTTATAATACTTGAGAAATACTCAAATAAGAATCAGGATAGTTAAAGGTACCCTATGAATGTTACGGGGGTAAACGAGAGTTCCACCGGGAAGACAGTCAAAGTATCAATTCAGAAGCAATCCTACAAGCAGAAGGGCATAGAGGTATACAGATAATTATAGGCAAGGACGGACATCAAAAATTCCATAAGAAGCTCACAACTTTACAAGAGTTAAGCGCTTTCCCTAAGTACTACAAAGAAAGACTAACTGAGGAAATAAGGGAGAAGGCTTCAACCTAAGCACAGGGACCTAAAGAGAAAATGGTCGTGTAACAATAGTCTCACAACAAGAATGGAAGCACTCCAAACGAAAGTGGCACCTACCGTGGTTTATGAATGGGAGGTAAAATTAAAAGTAATATTTGAGATCATATGAGTTGTATGAAAATTCCGGCATGTGTGGGAACGACCATAAGCTAAGTATGCATGCAACGAGGGGGCAAAAAGACCAGAAAAATTAATAGCTTACGCTTAAAGAAAGGTGAGATGAAACAAAATGAATTATTCGATCAATGATCCGGAGTTAGTTACGTTATGGTTGCACTTAAGGGTTTGGAGTTTTACACATGCAGCATATACAGCCGTGGAAGATTCCGATATAAGTTAAAAGAGTTAATTTAGCCCAGGCCGTAGGTCGAATTATTGAAGAATCATATCATGGATATTCCATAGCGCTCATAAAAGGCTAAACATAATAACTAATACCATGAGCCACAGATCGGAAGATGGCTTAAGCCTACATAAAGGCTGATCAGAAGGAAGAGGAAACTAAAGAGGTACATTAATGAAGTAAATTAATAGTCTGATTATTAACCCCAGGCAAATATAGAAATCGTATTACGAACATTATAGAATCACCATATTCTATAATGACCCCATGATAAAGCCAGTTAGAAGGGTACCAACCTCGTAAGAAGTCAGTATGAAGCTCTCACCAGATTGTGTAAGGACGTGCAAGTATTATAATAAAGCTTGAAGTCGTGGATGTGAATTACAACTATGTGGAAGTGAGGTCATGAAAGAGATAGAAGATGTGATGCATGATTTTAAAGTATGTAAGGTAAAGGTAGAAACGTACGTGATACTCAAATGCAGAAGGTTGTGAATTGTCCATACATCGGACAAACGGCTAGAAGCACTAGGATTCAGTATCCAGGAATGATAGCAACGTCGTCAGTGGTAGATCTTCCAATCTATGGTTTCTAAGTATCAAAAGGTCTAGGTAAGAGAGTAAAGGAGAGTTAGAGACGATGCGACATCTCTCTTGATGTTGTAGAATAACACAGGGAAATCTATGGTGCAAGCAAGTTGAACGAAGGTGGCTAATAATAAATAGATATGTGTATGTCGCAACCTAAAGTTGGGTAAAGCGATAAAGTTTTAAGAAGATATGACTAAGGATAAGAAAAGGGCAAGTGAGGAGGTGACAAAAATGAATAAGTTCTCAAGATTAAGCACATGCAAAAAAAGAAAGCTACTGGTTTCTCTATGTTATGAGAAGTTCAGTGTAGCCTGAATGAACTCAAAGGAGTCTGAGACTAATAGCGTTTAGAGAGATGGAATGCCGCCCTGGTAGTAGAATAAGGGTGTAATTGTGATAGATAATGGATGACGTTTGGGCCTTTGATAGAGTAATGATTTGAAGAGGATTTTATGGATTGTATGGAATTAAAATACCCACGTAAGGTGAATTGCATTAGGATGCTATAAAATACGATTATTGAAGTACATTTTTGCCCCAAAAGTTGATAACGAAAATCACTTCAAATGTTCCACCATGCAACGTAAGCCCTAGTGGTAATATATTACATAAGAAGTTTCAAGTCATCAATGGAAGGATGTAGATAAACATTAAGGTGAATCAACAATGGATGAGTAAAAGTTGTAAGGTGCGATATGAGATTCCTCCATCAGTCTTAAGAGGAAGAGTAGTGAAGAAGCATTAAAGGACTCAGATTCATACATAAAGGATAAGCAACGAGAGTAACCTGGAGTTGGTAACCTCAACAGCGATAACTCAAAGTAAGATTTACAGTATAGTACGACCTATATAAATGCATCAAAGTCATATGTATAGATAACTTGGTCTATGAAATAAGATATAGCAATATTCGTAAGTTCAACAAAAGTACCAAATGAAGAACTTCAGTATACCTATATATGCCGAGAGGGACATCTTGTCAAGCTCTGTATAAAAAGTGAGGCCTAGAGATTAGCTAAAAAGCTGGAAGATTACAAGGTTTGAGTCGTACAGGCTGCATGATAGAAGGTAGCAACAGTTACGAGATTGGAAAGATTCTTACTATAAGTAGCAGTGCGAGAAAGATACCTAAAAGGGGGGAATGCACTAGACTTTGGGATTCTTTCACAAAACAGTTGCCTAGATGGAATGAGGAGTACTAAAGTATTAGCAAAAGTTGTGGGTTATGAGAATGACAAGTGCATCAGCCAACATTCAAGGACAAATATTCGAAAGGGGGGAATGATGTTACACCCCACATTTCCATATACGAAAGCACGCCATAAATAAATTGATGAGAGCTCGGAAATGAGATGTTACATCGCGTATTTTTTTTGTACGCTAATGGTTCATTGTATGTTAATCGACGTAAGCTCGGGAAAAAGATTATGTTTGGATTATAAGTATTATGCTATTCCAAACAAGTGATGAGAATATTCATGAAGGAGAGAAGGTAAGCAAATGGAAGAAAATGAAATTCCTCGAAGTTTGACAATTTGGGATAAAATACGGCCCGAGCTAAAATACCCGGTATTTATGATATCGTACCATACAAGGTACCCCATATCCATGATAGTAAGGTGTATAAGGTGTGTTAAAAGTGGATAGTATTTTAAGTAATTTGAGATAGTTCTTAATTATGTGGGTGATTGGTTAATTATTAATTATTGAGAGATTAACAAGTTAAGGAAGTGATTAGTGGATAATTAATCAAAATATTTGGATAAGTGTTACATCTCCCAACGTGGCGGCCCTTTAAAGACAACTTAATGACTCTTGAATTGGGATCGAGATGTGTCAAACTTATGTTTATTATGTGGATTAGTCATTAGTTATGTAGGGCCTACCTTAAGGAAAGGATAGAATTTGAAATCTCTTAAGAAATAATTCAAGAAAAGTAACGTTTTTGGCTACGCGTTTTCAGCCAATTCCTTACATAGTAATATTATTTTTCATCTCTTAAGAAAGAGCTTCCACCAAGACTTCCTGATGCAAAAATGTTACTTCCAATTCTTTAAGGAAATATTTCAGTCAACATCATCATTGCATACCATTGTTGTTGCTTCAAACCCTTCATACAACTTGTTTTGTGTTGTCGCATTTGACGTGTGTTATAGGAATTGTCAAGATATTTGACTCAGGTATGTTAAGGCTAAGCCCTTCTTTAATTTTTGCATGATCTCGATGGTACTCCCCGCAATATTACGTCGATATTACATCCTGCAGTATTACATTACGATGATGTTACGCTTCGCAACATTAAATTACGACGATGTTGCACCCTGTAGTACTGTACGTTGAATTTGCCGTAAGGTAATTGACATCAGTTAAAGGAAAATATTATTCGGAGATTATAAGGATTATGCTATTTCACGAGTAATAAGTAAATTCGTGAAGGTGAAAGAGTAAGCAAATCGAAGAAGATGAATTTTCGTCGAAGTTTGGCATGTGGGGATAAAATACGGGCCGAGCGTTAATACCTGATATTTACGGACTAGTACCATACAAGATACCATATGAACATGATGCTGGGATATATAAAGTGTATTAAAAATAAGTAAAATATTATGTATTTGAAACAATTCTTAATTAAACGGGTAATTGATTAATTACTGGGCCGCGAGATATTACCTAAATAAACTAATTGAAAAATATTGGATAAATATGGGATGTGTGACGTGGCAACAAGCCACATTATGGTGAAATAACTAGGAGTTATTTAAGAGTAGGTGGCAACCTAATTCAAGACACATCTCATTCTAAAATTTTAGTTTCAACTTTATGTACTAATTCCTAAAGATCTTGAATACAAAACAAACTTTCCATTCTCAAAATACTTATATCGAATTCTAAAACCTTATACAGCAAACGTGAAAACTCTCTAATTTTTACAATGTCAAAACGTTAAAGCTCTCTAAATTTTTACAATGTCCAAACGTTATAGCTCTCTTAATTTTTTACAATGTCTAAACATGAAAGCTAGCTGAATTGTTACACAGCGTTAAATTCTCTGAAATACTACAAGGTCCAACATGAAATACTAATTCAAAGAAAGCCCTAGACAATCTTTCTTACGAATATCATATGGATTTTCCCCTACTTTGATCTGCCATTACGTGTTTCCACAAAAAGAGAATTTGTTCAGGTATGTTAAGGCTAAGCCCTTCTTTCATTTTACCATGATTTTATAATTACACAAGTTTGATAAGTTATGATATTCTTATTATCGGGACGTCATAGTCAATTGAGTATTTCCTTCTTCAATTACATATACAGTATTAAAGTGTTTTTATTACCATCGAGCTATAATCGATGGGCAGGCCCCTATTGGGCAACCTCCGATCAGATGGAAAGTTATATATCGAGCCTACTGTGGCTGAGCGCCTATGAGCGAGCCCAGTTGGTCGAGATACAGAGCCTACTAGGACCGAGCGCCTATGAGCGAGCCTACTACAGAAGAGGAGATATATATATACCGAGCCTAATAGGGCCGAACAACTATTTTACTTACTATATTAAGAGAGTTTAGACAGAATCAGCAGGTAAGCATATCTTTAGATTATCTTTGACTTCCAGCTACTTGCAGTTATAATATTATCAATTCAGTTTCAGCTTTCAGTATACTGCCTTGCATACTCGGCACATTATTTCATACTAACGTCCCTTTTCTTGGGGCGCTGCATTCATGCGTGCAGGTTTAGACAGACAGATGGGTAGGTCTCCTCATTAAGTGTTGCCCGAGTTCTGCTTGATTGGTAAGATCCATGCCTTTCGGAGTTGCCGGGTGTAGAGCTTTATGTACATCTTGTATCTATATGTATATATGTTATGAGTAGGTTGGGGAACTATTCCGATCACAATATATCAATAAGTGGAGGCTTGTTGACATATCATGTCAGCTAGTGCAGAACGTTGGGCTTGGCCCAGTTTTATTGACATTTAATCAACATTCACAATTGTCTTGCAATGTGGTCCAAGGCCAAAGTACGACATCATATGATCCTAGTCCCTTAGTTGCAAGTTGGTACACAAGGATAGGTAAGGCACAAGGTGCCGGTCTCGCCCCCAGGTTCGGGGGGTGACAATAGTGGTATCAGAGAAGTTCTGTCCTAGGGAGTCTACAGACCGTGTCTGGTAGAGTCTTGTTTATGGGTGTATCGTTCACCAAACTTATAAGCAGGAGGCAACAGAACATTTAGGACTGTCACTCTTTCTTCTTACTCTAGAACGTGTGCTATAGCTCACTTATAAGAATTCAAATTTCGAAGTTTTATTTTATTTGTAATAAGTTGATTCCTATTTCCAGAAAGACAGTTGGTAAGAGATTGCATTTGGATGTGCAAAAGTTGATCAGAGGAGGTCAATTTTTCATAATACTTATGATGAGTAAATGTAAGGTCTTGAGTAGATCATGTGTGTACTAAAAGTTGTACGGTTCTTGATAAGGACCTTTTGGGAAAAAAGATACTTATCCACTCTTACGGTAATAAGGAATAACGAAATCGGAAATTAGACACAAGTGGCAGCAAGTAGAAGAAGCAATGTGAAGAAGGGTACGAGGCACCTAGTTAATAAAGATTATCATTATTTACCATTCAAGAAGGGAGATATAAGAATTTTGAATTACCTTTAACAGTAATCGATGTACGTACGATCAGCCACACCTATTTCAGTCGTGCCCTATGGGGGCTAACGAATATGGTTTAAGAGAAGGACAGGATAGCAGGATTCGGCTGGTGTTAGAGTTACCTAAAATGATGAATTGATTGTTTGCGTTAGTTGATATTTCCGAAGGATGTTGCAAATGTGCTAATAGATCTCCTTGTGAGATACCTAGATGGTGCACTCTAAAATAGTATAGCTAGATATGACTACTACGAGGACGTGCACTGGAATCCTGGAACGGGTAAATATTACCTTAGAGTGGCTCCCGTCCCTAGTAGAAAAAGAATGTTTTCAAATTCGAAGAGCCAATGGATGGAGCAAGGGGAGCTAAAAGCAAAAGAATGTTTTGTTCAAAATTTCAGAATAAAGTGATAAATATAAATATTAGCGGGAAAGTACGAAGAGGGATAATGAAACATTATGAGTATGACGTGATACATGGATGACAATGGTAGTTCAAAAATGACAGTATTACATAGCCTACAGTCAAGTGAAGGAAAATACTAGAGGTGACAAGCTTAGAGACAATAAAAGAGTATAGGCCATACTCATATCCTCATTTTGAGAAATAAGTTTGTGACTCAAACGTGACTACCAGAAGGAAAAGTTAGACGTCCAAATAATAGAAATCAGTGTGGGCTGGTGAACAAGATAAACTAAACATGAATTAGGGACAAAGTGATTTAATAATGGTCGGCATCATGAGAATTTCATATTGTGTTTCAGCGATAAAAGAATAATCTTTAAAGGTCATTCAGGAAGATTCCTCTGTAAAGCAAGCAATATGAGCAAAGTTAAGCTTAAGGGTCAATATGTGCTAGTTACACTAACTATCACCATCGCGAGCGGGGAATTTGTTTATCCTTGGTGCAGAAGGATTACCGCAAGGCTAGTAAGGGTCATTCATAATGTGAAAGGACGCCAAAGATGAAGATGGAAAACATTTATAGGCAGGTCGACATAGCTCAAAGTCATACTGCTCCCGAAAAGGGGGGAATATGGAATGATAAAGGAAGAATGCGATAAAAATGAGAAATATATGAAATTGACCTTGCTCAAGTGTTACAAATATGTTATGATTCCAGAACGTTATGTAAGCAGGACGTCAAAAAAGGGAAGTAAGGGTTCCTTCCTGGGATGTTATTGCTAGATAAGGTGCCAGTACGTGAGGTAAGTTAAGACAAGGAAATAACCTAAGAAAGATTACGAGGAATATGGATATGAGAATGGGCCGACGAGTAATTAATAGTTGAGGAAGAGCCTAGTCATGACTAGACGACAAGTTACAGACAAATCAACGGATAATGCAATATAAATGTAGTAAACCCCAACATGGAGAATTCAGCCTCGCATTAATGTCTTTATAATACTAGAGATATATTCAAATAGGAGTCGGGGTAGTTAAAGGTACCATATGAGTGTTACAGATATAAAATAAGGTGCCACTGGGAAGACAATCAAAATATCAGTTCAGAAGCAACATTACAAGCACAAGGGCATGGAGCTAAGCAACTACGGATGGTTATAGGCGAGGAAGGACATCAAAAGGGTCTCAAATAAGCTCACAACTTTACAATAGTAAAGGGTTCTCCCTAAGTACTAAAATTAAAGACTAGCTCAGGAAACAAGGAAGAAGGATTCAACCTGAGCACAATAACCTAAAGTGGAAGTGGTCATGTAACAATAGTCTCACAACAACATTGTAAGAACTCCAAAAGAAAGAGGTACCTGCCGTGGCCAATGAACGGGAAGTGAAATAAAAAGTAATATTCAAAATCATATGAGTTGCACGAAACTCCGGCATGCGTGGGAACTAAGGTAAGCTAAGTATGCACACAACAAGGGGTAGAAAGACCAGTAAAAGTAATAGATTACGTTAAAGAAAGTTAAAAAGGAATGAAAGGAATTATTCGATCAATTATCCTATAGCTTACCATGCATCATAGATAAAGGGTTGAATTATTAGAAAATTTCATTCTGAATATTCCATAGCGTCCATGAAAGGGCTAAAGTAATACCATGAGCCGCAGACTGGAAGGTGGTTTATGCCTACATACAGGTTGATCAGAAGGAAGAGGAAACAAAAAGAGTTACATCAACGAAGAAAATCAAGACTCTGATTATTAGACACGGAAAACTATAGAAATCGTGATTGAGAATATTGCAGAATTACTCTTAATATCAAAGGTACAAGAGAGATAGTACAACAACTATATTCTATAACGGCTCTATGATAAAGCCAGTTAGAAGGACAATATGAAGCTCCCACCCAATCGTGTATGCCCAGAGGTGCAAGTATCATAATAAAGATTCAAATTTGTTAAATTGAATTATACCTATGTGGAAGGGAGGTCATGAAAGAGATAGAAGATATGATACAATATTTTAAGGTATGAAAGGTAAAGGTGAACAACGTACGAGATAGTCAAATGAAGAAGGTTGTGAATACTCCATACACGGAATAGGGAACAACGTACGAGATAGGGATTAAGTATCAAGGAATGATAGTAGCGTCGTTAGTGGCATATCTTCCAGCCTACGATTTCTAAGTACCGAAAGGTCTAATTAGAAAGTGAAAAAAGAGTTAGAGACGATGTGATGTCTCGATGTTCCAGAAAAACATTAGGAAATTGGTCGCAAGCTAAAGTATGATAGAATGACAAGGTTTTAGGAAAACAGGAGTAAGGATAAGAAAAGGGCAAGTGAGAAGACGACGAAAATGGATAAGTCATCGGGCTTAAGCCCATGAAAACAAGGGAGCTTATGGTTCCTCTAAGTTATAAAAAGCTCAGTATAGCTTGAATGAACTCAAAGGAGTGTAAGACTAGTAGCATTTAGAATAGATGAAATGCTTCTCTGTGTCACGACCCCAGTTCGCCCTATGTGAACATGTCGTGATGGCACTTAGTCTATAACTAGGTAAGCTTAACAATGCTTAAAAATAACACAACTTGCGGAACAATTAATTAAAACTGAACAACTAAAGAAAAATTGTATATAAATGACATTTGGCATATACAACCCCAAACTAAATATTGCGGAAGTCTACAATATCACCCCAAAACCCGGAAACTCACGGGAAAACACAGGCTAACAGAAATATACTACACTGCTCTAACTCCAGAATGTCTAAACAACTTAAAGGAAGGAAAAGCTTTCCACTAAAGCTGGAATAAGATAGAGACTCCTGTCTGCGCACGCGGCAGATGTACCTCGAAGTCTCTGCTAAATCTCTCAACCTCGGGGATACTGCGCCTAGGTGGAGGTACCTGGATCTGCACATGAAAAACATGTGCATGAAGGGCATGAGTACACCACAACAGTACTCAGTAAGTGCCAAGCCTAACCTCGAGCGAGTAGTGACGAGGAAGGTCGGGGCCCTACTGAGGTTAAACAATATAATAGGAATTTACAGCATGAAAATAGACAGTAATAATGAGTACAACAGTTAAATAAGACAGGTCAAACAAAGCAATAACAAAAAACACAAGAACATAGTAATCACGAAGTATGTACAGCTCAATTACAATGGTAACAATAAGGATCTCCAGGGATACCGTCCCGTAGTCCATCATATGAATATCCGAAGAATCTCCGTGGATACCGTCCCGTAGTCCCAAAGTAAATATGCAGGGGGGGGGGGGGATCTCCCGGGATACTGTCCCGTAGTCCCAAAGTAAATATGTAGGGGGATCTCCCGGGATACCGCCCCGTAGTCCCAAAGTAAATATGCAGGGGGATCTCCCGGGATACCATCCCATAGTTCCAAAGTAAATATGCAGGGGGATCTCCCGGGATACCGTCCCGTAGTCCCAAAGTAAATATGCAGGGGGGTCTCCCGGGATACCGTCCCGTAGTCCCAAAGTAAATATGCAGGCAAAACAAGAAGATATTCAGAAATAAAGTACAAAAATTCAAGGCAACAAGTAGTTGTAATCTAACATGCTTCACGTATTACAATTAAAGCAACATAAGAAAATAGGCAATTCAAGTCATCTAGGCATGATTTTCTAAACTAACACGGGCTATAACTGCAAGTAGAATAAAGCAGGTTAGAAAGAAACTCAGTTTCAATTTTTAAAGTAAAACCAGATTTTCAACAATTAGCACAAGTACGCGCTTGTCACCTCATATACAAGGTAATCAATTACCAAATATCACATCCTAAGGGGAAAGGTCCCCCACACAAGGTTAGACAAGCCAGTTACCTCGAACCGGCTCGAAAATCAACTCGAAACCACACGTTTGCCACGGGTATCTGACTCGAAAAGGCCCAAATCTATTTAAATAAATTTCATATCGTAAAATAACATCTCAAGCAACTAATTCCACTATTTAATTCAAAGTCACGACGCGAAATTATGTAAAATGACAAAAATGCCTCTAAGGCCAGCATTTCGGAGTCGTATAAATTTTATATTTTCCGGACCCTCGTACTCTCAGGAGTCCAGCCATATAATCTCTCTAATCGGAGGTCAATCACCCACTCAAACCCCAATTTTGGAAAAACCTAAATTCTAACCAAATCACCCAATTTCACCCAAGAAAATCTTTGATTTTAAGTTGAAAACATGTTAAATGATGTTAATGATTGAAAGAATTGAGTAAAAACCAACTTACAAATGATTTGGAAGAAGTCTTGTTCTTGGAAAAATCGCCTAAGTGTGTTTGAGTTTGACACAATATGAAAAATGGAGTCAAAAGTCGGTTTAAGTGCACTGCAGGTCACTGGTTGGAATGGGAATTGCGAACTAGGGTTCGGAATTGTGAACACCCCTGACATGGTAATTGTGATGTATAATTCTCATTTATGAACACTGAGCAAAAGGAAGGACTTCGCATTTGCGACCAAAAATGTCGCATTTGCGAAGGTCCCATACTCGCATTTGCGAACCATATGGTTGCATTTGCGATCCCTGGCCAGCAAGGGCATCTTCGCATTTGCGATGAATAGCTTGCATTTGCGATGCTGGTTTCGAAAATGCGAAACCTGCATATCAGTTGCACCAGCAAATTTCCAAGTTCAAGAATGCAATTCGTGGCCTATCCAAAACTTACCCGAGCCATCGGGGCTCCAAATCAATTATACACACTACCTAAAAAACATTCTATGAACTTACCCATGCGATCAAATCGCCAAAATAACATCATATTCATCGGATTAAGCCTCAAAATCCATGAATTCTATCAATTTTCATAAAACATAAAATTTTCCATTTTAAGTTCGAAACATGACAAACGAGGTCCGTTTTCGACCAAACTTTACAGAAAGGACTCAAACCATGTATAAGACCTGTACCGGGCGCCGGAACCAAAATACATGTCTGATACCATCGCTTTCTAATCAGATTTCATTTTTAATTTCCTTAAATATTTTCAGAAAACAATTTTACTCAAAAAATCATTCCTCGGGCTTTGGACCTCGGAAATCGATTACGGGCATATGCCGAAGTCCTATATTTTCCTATGGACCCTTCGGCACCCTCAAATCACGGGTCCGGGTCCGTTTACCAAAAATGTTTGCCGAAGTCAAATTTTATTCATTTTAATATCAAAACATAGCATTTTTCACAAAATTTCACATTTAAGCTTTCCGGTTACGCACCCAGAATGCGCACGTAAATTGAGGCAACCCTAAATGAGGTTTCCAAGGCCTCGGAAGCATGGAATGGGTAAGAACACTAGTGATGACCCCTTTGGGTCGTCATATTCTCCACCTCTAAAACAACCGTTCGTCCTCGAACGGACAGAAGAAGGAAGTATATGAGTCGGGGAATAGAGGAGGGTAACGGCTGCGCATATCGGACTGGGACTCCCAGGTCGATGCCTTAGGAGGCTGACCTCTCCACTAAACACGAACCAAAAGGAAACTCTTGGATCTCAACTGACGAACCTGCCGGTCTAGAATAGCTACCGGCTCCTCCTCATAAGGCAAGTCCTTGTCCAACTGGATTGAACTAAAACCCAACACATGAGACGGGTCACCGTGATACCTCCGGAGCATCGAAACATGAAATACCAGATGAACTCCTGCCAAGCTAGGAGGTAGGGCAAGCTCATAGGCAACCTTCCCAACATGCCTCAATATCTTGAAAGGTCCAATAAACCTCAGACTCAACTTCCCTTTTATTCCAAATCTCATGACGCCCTTCATAGGCGAAACCCGAAGCAGATTCCGTTCTCTGACCATATATGAAACATCATGAACCTTCCGATTTTCGTAACTCTTCTGTCTGGACTGGGATGTACGGAGTCTATCCTGAATCACCTTCAGAGTCCAATGCATCCTGAACCAACTTTGTGCCCAATAGCCTGGCCTCACCTGGCTCGAACCAAGCCACCGGGGATCTAAACCTCCTACCATATAAAGCATCATAGGTGCCATCTAAATACTGGACTAATAACTGTTGTTGTAAGAAAACACTGCAAATGTCAAGAACTGATTCGAAGACCCTCGAAAGAAAATCACACACACACGGAGCATATCCTCAAGAATCTGATAGTGCACTCGGACTGTCTGTCCGTCTGGGGTGAAACGTTGTGCTCAACTCCACCCTGGTACCTAACTCCTACTGAACGTCTCTCCAGAACCGTGAAGTGAACTGCATACCTCTGTCTTAAATAATAGAAACTGCAATACCATGCAGACGAACGATCTCCCGAATATGAATCTCGGCCAATCGCTCTGATGAATAAGTAGTCAGTACCGGAATTAAATGGGCTGATTTGGTCAGCTGATCCACAATTACCCAAATGGCATCATGCTTCCTCAAAGTTCGAGGAAGTCCAACCACAAAGTCCATGGTGATCCGGTCCCACTTCCACTATGGAAGCTCAATCTGTTGAAGTAACCCTCCCGGTCTCTGATGCTCACATTTGACCAGCTGACAGTTGAGATACCTGGCTACAAGCTCTGCTATATCCTTCTTCATTCTTCGCCACCAATAGTGTTGTCTCAGATCCTGGTACATCTTCGTGGTACCCGGATGGATGGAATACCGCGAACTGTGGGCCTCAGCTAAAACCAACTCACGAAGCCCATCAACATTTGGAACACAAATCCGACCCTGCATCCTCAATACTCCATCATCTCCAATGGTCACATCTCTGGCATAACCGTACTGGACCGTGTCCTTGAGGAGAAGTAAATTAGGATCATCATACTGTCGCTCCCTGATACGATCGAATAAGGAAGACCGAGAAACCACGCAAGATAATACCTGGCAAGGCTCGGAAAGATCCAATCTCACGAACTGTCTGGCTAAGGACTTAACATCTAAGGCTAGATGCCTCTCAGTTGCATGAAGGTATGCCAAACTCCGCAAACTCTCCGTCCGGCGACTCAAGGCGCCGGCCACCACATTTTCCTTCCCCCGGTGGTATAATTTAGTGATTTCATAGTCCTTTAGCAACTCTAACCATCTACGCAGGCAAAAATTTAGATCATCTGTCAGAATATGTGCTGCAAACTCTGATGATCTGTAAATATCTCACATGGAAAAACACCATATAAATAATGATGCCAGATCTTCAAGGCATGAACAATGGCAGCTAACTGTAGGTCATGGACATGGTAATCCTTCTCATGTATCTTCAAGTGTCTAGACGCGTAGGCAATCACCCTACCGTCCTGCATCAACACCGCTCCAAGGCCAACTCGCGAGGCATCACAATAAATTGTATAAGACCCCGAACCAGTAGGCAATATCAACATTGGGGTTGTAGTCAAAGCTATCTTGAGCTTCTGAAAACTCACCTCACAATCCTTTGTCCACTGAAATGGAGCACCCTTCTGGGTCAATCTGGTCATAGGGCTACAAAACGACGGTAGTAGCCTGCGAAGCCAAAGAAACTGCAAATCTCTGTAACCGAGGACGGCCTAGGCCAACTCTGCACGACTTCTACCTTCTTCAGATCCACCAGAATGCCCTCACTCGATACTACGTTGCCCAAGAATGCCACAGAACTCAACCAAAACTCACATTTTGCGAACTTCGCATACAACTTCTTCTCTCTCAGGGTCTAAAGTACTGTCCTTAGGTGCTGCACATGATCTTCCCGACTCCGGGAGTAAATAAGAATATTATCTATGAAAACAATGACGAACGAGTCGAGATATGGCCTGAACAGATTTGCATCAAATGCACAAATGCTGTTAGGGCATTAGTCAACCCAAATGACATAACTAGAAACTCGCAATTGCCATACCGAGTCCTGAAGGCAGTATTCGGAATATTCGGCTCCCGAATCTTCAACTGATGGTAGCCTGAGCACAAATCAATCTTAGAAAATACATGTGCGCCCTGAAGCTGGTCAAATAGATCATCAATACGAAACAAGGGATAACGGTTCTTCACGGTAACCCTATTAAATTGGTTATAATCAATACACATGCGCATAGAACCGTCCTTTTTCTTCACAAGCAAGATAGGAGCACCCCAAGGTGAAACACTGGGTCGAATAAAACCCTTATCAAACAATTCTTGTAATTGATCCTTCAACTCCTTCAACTCAGGAAAAGCCATACGGTACGGAGGAAGGGAAATGGGTTGAGTGCCCTGCAACAAATCAATGCCAAAATCAATGTCTCTATCGGGCGGCATGCCGGGAAGATCAGCTGAAAACACATCGGGATAACCCTGTACCACTGGAACTGAATCAACAGAAGGGGTATCAACACTGACATCTCTCACATAAGCTAAATACATGGCACACCCCTTCTCAACCATACGCTAAGCTATAAGAAAAGAGATAACTCTAATGGGAGTGTGATATAAGGTACCAATCAACTCAACACACGGAATACCTGGCATATCCAGCGTCACGGTCTTGGCGTGACAATCAAGAATAGCATAATGGGGCGACAACCAGTCCATGCCTAATATAATATCAAAATCCACCATATCGAGTAACAATAAATCCGCACTGGTCTCAAAACCACGAATAGTAACCAAACACGGCCACTAAACGCGGTCCACAACAAGTGAATCCCCCACAGGAGTAGAAACCTAAACAGGAGAACTCAAACAATCTCGGGCTATACCCAAATGGGGAGCAAAATAAGAAGACACATAAGAATACGTGGCACTTGGATAGAATAGAACCGATGCATCTATGTGACAAACTAGTATAATACATGTAATGATAGAATCGGAGGCAGCAAATTTGGTACGAGCAGGAATAGAATAATATCTGGCCTGGCCTCCCCCTCGAGGGTGACCTCTACCTCCCTGACCTCTACCTCTAGCTGGCTGGGCAGATGGGGTAGCAGCTGGAGCTGTGATCATGGCCTGAGAACCCTGCTGAGTATGCTGTGGCTGAAAAGTCTGTGAAGATGCACCCCTAATATGTCAGGGAAAGTCCCTAACCACATGGCGTGTATTCCCACACTGGAAACAAGCTCTAAAAGGACGTGGTGTATGTGACTGGCTAGGGCCAGGTCTACCAGACTGACCTCTGAAAGCACCCCGCGCAGGAGGTGCACTAGAAACTGGAGGTGCATAGTAAGGCTCCTGAGGCCTGCGTGGAGCTGGGTACCGCTGGCTACTGGAAGGGATGAATTAATGGGGCGGACCATATAACCCCTACCATGTCGACCTACTGCTGCGGTACGGGCACCAAAGTAGTGGCCCGACTCTCGAGACCTCTTAGCCTCTCTCTCCTCTCGCTCCCTAGCAAGCATACCCTTGATCCTCCTAGCAATGTCCATCTTCAACTCTCGAGCCATGGTAGATTTGATGGGTGGGATAAGACCCTTAATGAACCAGCGAACCCTCTCGCGGACAGTAGCAACCAAGGCTGGTGCATGCCTAGCCAATCTGGTGTAACAAATAGCTTACTCTGAAACTGTCATAGCACCATGGCGCAAATTCTCAAACTCTATGCGCCATGGGTCCATGAGGCTCTGAGGAACAAACTCTCTGTGGCACATTTCTGAGAAGTGGTTCCAGGTCACTGAAGCAGCCTCATCTTGACTGTCTAACTCATATGAGCGCCACCAATCATAGGCAGCTCCACGAAGCTGGAAGGTATTAAAGGAAACCCCACTAGATCCGGCTATACCCATAGTGCTAAGAATACAGTGACACTCGTCTAGAAACTCCAAGGCATCATCTGATGCTAGCCCAATGAATATCGGAGGATCATACTTCTTGAACCTCTCAAGTCTCCACTGCTCGTCCTCTGAAGCAGCTAACCCATCCTCGGGCTGAACTGGCACTACGGGCAGTGTAGGAATGATCTCTGGGACCTGCTCCACAGGCACTTGCTGCTGAGGAGTGCGAGCGGCGGGAGTCTGTGCTCCTCCCCTAGCCTGGGATGTGGCTGCGTCAAGGGGAAGAAACCCTGACTGAGCCAAAGTGGTGTACATAGACATGAACTGAGCTAACATCTCCTGAATTGCTGGAGTAGTGGTGGTAGTAGGCGTTTCAAGTTCCTGAACCTCAGCTGGATCTGCTGGTGGTACCTCGGTAGCATCTCGCACAGGTTCCCTCGCTACACCATGTGCGCGTCCTCGGCCTCTACCTCGACCCCGACCTCTGACGGCTGTAGTAGGGGGCACGAGTGCCTGATCGTCCTGAGTAGCACGTGTCCTCGCCATCTGTGAGAGAATAGAAGACAGAGGTTTAGAATTGATGTCAGAAATATTGCACGACAAGGAAATCAATGAAGTGAAGATTTTTCCTAAGCAGTTACATAGCCTCTCGTAGATAAGTATAGACGTCTCCGTACCGATCAACGAGACTCTAATAAACTGGCCTGGGTTCCGTGACTCCTACGAACCTAGAGCTCCGATAACAACTTGTCACGACCCCAGTTCACACATCGTGAATATGTCGTGATGGCACGTAGTCCCTATAACAAGGTAAGCCTAACAATGCGGAAAAATGATACAACTTGTGGAATAATTAATTAAAACTGAACAACTACAGAAAAATTGTATACATAAATACCGCTTGGCATATACAACCCCAAACTAAATATTGCGGAAGTCTACAATATCATCCCAAAATTGGGAAACTCACAGGAAAACACAGGCTAACAGAAATATACTACACTGCTGTAACTCCAGAATGTCTAAACAACTGAAAGGAACGAAAAGCTTTCCACTAAAGTTGGAATATGATAGAGACTGTTGGTATGCGGACATGGCAGATGTACCTCGAAGTCTCTGCTAAATCTCTTAACCTCGGCGATAGTGCGCCCGGGTGAGGTACCTGGATCTGCACATGAAAAACATGCGTAGAAGGGGCATGAATACACCACAACGGTAGTCAGTAAGTGCGAAGCCTAACCTCGATCGGGTAGTGACGAGGAAGGTCAGCGCCCTGCTATGGTTAAATAATATAATAGGAATTTACACCATGAAAACAGACAATAATAATGAGTACAGCAGTGAAATAAGACATGTCAAACAAAGCAATAACAAAAAACACAAGAACAGTGTAAGCACGAAGTATGTACAACTCAATAACAATGGTAACAATGAGGATCTCCCAGGATACCGTTTTGTAGTCCTTTTCTCAACTGCCCAGTGGATCTCCCGGGATACTGTCCCATAGTCCATCATATGAATATCCGAAGGATCCCCCAAGATACCGTCCCGTAGTCTCAAACTAAATATGCAGGGGGGTCTCCAGGGATACCGTCCCGTAGTCCCAAAGTAAATATGCAGGCAAAACAAGAAGATATTCAGAAATAGAGTACAAAAATACAAGGCAACAAGTAGTTGTAATCTAACATGCTTCACGTATTACAATTAAAGCAACTTAAGAAAATAGGCAATTCAAGCCAACTAGGCATGATTTTCTAAACTAACATGGGCTATAATTGCAAGTAGAATAAAGCAGGTAAGAAAGAAACTCAGTCTAAATATTTAAAGTAAAATAGAATTTTCAACAATTAGCACAAGTACGCGCTCGTCACCTCACGTACAAGGCATTCAATTACGAAATATCACATCCTAAGGGGAATGATCCCCCATACAAGGTTAGACAAGCCACATACCTCGAACCGGCTCGAAAATCAACTCGAAACCACACGTTTGCCACGGGTATCCGACTCCAAAAGGCCCAAATCTATTTAAATAAATTTCATATCGTAAATAACATCTCCAGCAACTTATTCCAATGTTTAATTCAAAGTTACGGCTCGCAATTATGTAAAATGACAAAAATTCCCATCAGGCCAGTATCTCGGGGTCGGATAAATTTTACATTTTCCGGACCCTCGTACTCTGAAAAGTCTAGCCATATAAAAATCTCTCTAATCGGAGGTAAATCACCCACTCAAACCCCAATTTTGGGAAAACCTAAGTTCTACCCAAATCACCCAATTTCACCCATGGAAATCTTTGATTTTAAGTAGAAAACATGTTAAATAATTTTAATGATTCAAAGAATTGAGTAAAAACCAACTTACAAATTATTTGGAAGAAGTCTTGTTCTTGGAAAAATCACCTAAGTGTGTTTGAGTTTGAGAAAATATGAAAAATATAGTCAAAATTCGGTGTAAGTGCACTGCAGGCCACTGGTTAGCATGGGAATTGCGGACTGGGGTTTGCAATTGCGAACACCCCTGACATGGTAATCACGATGTATAGTTCGCATTTGCGAACACTGAGCAAAAGGAGGGACTTCGCATTTGCGACCAAAAATGTCGCATTTGCGAAGGTCCCATACTCGCATTTGCGAACCATATGGTCGCATTTTCGATCCCTGGCCAGCAAGGGCATCTTTGCGTTTGCGATGAATAGCTCGCATTTGCGATGCTTTTTCGAAGATGCGAAGCCTGCAGATCAGTTGCACCAGCAAATTTCCAAGTTCAAAAATGCAATCTGTGGCCTATCCAAAACTTACCCGAGCCCTCGGGGCTCCAAACCAAATATACACACTACCTCAAAAATATTCTATGAACTTACCCATGCGATCAAATCGCCAAAATAACATCATATTCATCAGATTAAGCCTCAAAATCCATGAATTCTATCAATTTTCATAAAATATCAAATTTTCTATTTTAAGTACAAACACGACAAACGAGGTCCGTTTTTGACAAAACTTTACAGAAAGGATTTAAACAATATATAAGACATGTACCGGGCACTGGAACTAAAATGCGGGCCCGGTACCATCGCTTTCTAATCAGATTTAATTCTTAATTTCCTTAAATATTTTGGGAAAACAATTTTACTCAAAAATTCATTTCTCGGGCTTGGAACCTCGTCATTCGATTCCGGGCATACGCCCAAGTCCCGTATTTTCCTACGGACCCTCCGGGACCCTCAAATCACAGGTCCAGACTATGCACATAAATCGAGGCAACCCTAAATGAGGTTTCCAAGGCCTCAGAAGAACGGAATGGGTAAGAACACAAGTGATGACCCCTTTGGGTCGTCACACTCTGTTACTAGAATGAGTGTGTGATTGTGATAGATAAAGGATGACGTTTGGGCCTTCGATTGACTAATGACTTGAAGAGGATTTCATGAATTGTAAGGGACTAAATACCCATATAAGGTTAGTCACATTGGGATGCTATAAAGTACAGTTATGGAAGTTTAATATCACCCTAGGTGGATCGATCTAATTACTCCAGATGCCCCCGATGGAATGGGAGCACTAGCGGCGATGTTACATAAGAGATCAATTTATCAATGGTAAATGATGGATCAACATTAAGGTGAATGAACAATAGATGGATAAAAGTTCAACAGTATGAGGTGAGATTAGACCATCAGTCTCAAGGATAAGCAACGAGAGTAACCTGAAGTTGTTTGCAAACCTTAGTAATGATAAATCGAAGTATGGTTTATGGTAGAGTATGACCTACATAACACGGTAAAGTCATATGTATGGATAACAAAGTCTATAAAATAATATATAGCAAACATTCGCATGTTCTAGCAAGTACCGAGCGAAGAACTTCAGTACACCTATAGATGCCCAGAGAGGTACCCTATTAAGCCTTGTATATGTTTACAAAGTAAGGCCTACAGATTGGCTAAAAGCTGGAGGAAAAAGGAGAGAAGTCACATAGGCACACTTAATATTTTCAGTATCGTAGAGGTTGCGTGATAGAAGGTAGCAACAGTTATGAAGATTGGAAAGAATTCGATCACAAGTCATGGCGTGGGAAAGAGACCTAAAAGGGGGGAATGCCTTGGCCTTTTGATTTATTTACAGAAAAATTGTCTAAACGGCAAGGAGAATGTTAAGGTATTCACAAGAGTTATAAGTTATGAAAATGATAACAATAGTAGTCACGATTCGAGGAAGAATGTTCCAAAGGGGGGAATGGTGTTACGCCCCACAATATTACATCGATATTACATCCTGCAGTATTACATTACGATCATGTTATGCTTCGCAGTATTAAATTACGACAATGTTGCACCCTGTAGTATTCTAGGTTGAATTTTTCATAAGGTTTGACATCAGTCCAAGGAAAATATTATTCAGAGATTATAAGGATTATATTATTTCACAAGTAATGAGTTAATTCGTGAAGGTGAGAGGGTAAGCAAATCGAAGAAAATGAATTTTCGTCAAATTTTGGCATGTGGAAAAAAAATACGGGCCGAGTGTTAATACCCGATATTTACAGACTAGTACCATACAGGATACCGTATGACCATGATAGTAGGATATATAAAGTATATTAAAAATAAGTATAATTTTAAGTAATTTGAAACAATTCTTAATTATACATGTAATTTATTAACTACCGGGTAGCGGGATATTACCTAAATAAATTAATTGAAAAACTTTGGATAAAGATGGGAAGAGTGACGTGGCAACAAGCCACATTCTGATCAAATAGCTAAGAGTCATTTAGGAGTAGGTGGAAACCTTATTCAAGACACATCTCATTCTAAAGTTTTAGTTTCAACTTTATGTATTAATTCCTAAAGATCATGAATACAAAATGTTACACCCCATATTTTCGTATGTGAGAGTACACCATAAGTCAATTGATGTAAGCTCAGAAATAATTTTATATTTGATGCAATATAAATTAAGTTAATCATGTTACATTGGAGGTTACAACTATTTATGATCATGAATAACGACTACCAAGAGGGTTGGAAAACATAGAAGCTAAACCAATTGAAGAAAATAAGTTTCGTTGAAATTCGATGAGTTTGGAATGTTATAACATGTACATTAGGGTGAGACTATGGTCCATTAAATGATAAGGAGGTTATGCTATGAGTTAATTTTTATCGTATGATAGTTGTGTTCCAAATTTTGAAGTCAAGAAAGTTGTGGAATAAAAGTCGCCAAAGGTCTTCACTTGTTACACTCATAATGTGCTTAAAATTAGGTAAAATGTAACTGAGATTTTCTCCCAATATACTTGGAATTATTAGATGATCTTCCAACCAAATTTAAGATCAATTAGTCTAGTTTCCAATTCATTAAACTGTTTATCGATATGACGAAGGAGTAGAGAGATATTTGCAGTTTCGCGAGACTGCACAGACATCATAAGTGACAAGTAGGTTGATCACTAGAGCTTTTTGAGCAATACATTTCATGTGCTATATAGGGTATTATTGGGAAATATAATATACCAAATTGAAGGTCTTTGAATGTATTTTCCAAATTGTGGTCGATACATAATAGTTATGACGCTTAAACGATAACGATAGAATCGTTTCTCTTATTGTAGATTAAGGAGTTGTGACATTTGCGTAGCTTGAGGTTGGGGTAGTATATACAAGGTATGTGAGGCTATCCCTTTCCTTCTTTTGCACGACTACGATTGTACATAATGCAATGAATGAGCTTCCAACGATACTCTACTCTTAGAAGCTAGAAGTACTTACATTGTTTCCTTTCTTATGGAACAATTGATGTTAAGGTTGCTTCTCTTATTCTTATGTTATCAATGTTGTTGGTACTTCCTGATTCTTATAAGATTCTCGATGAAGAGTTAGCCCTAATGATTTGTACGGAGAATATCGACCTTACGTTGCTCTGAAATGTTCAGAACATGATTCCAATGAGTCCCGCATGCATTATATATATGTTTCTATTTTACTCTACCGAGCCGGGCTATTGCCGGCCGGGGATGGCACCTATTGTGCAACCACTGATCAGTTGGGTTTACCGAGTCCTCTTTGACGCCAGGTATGATATGATAATGATGATGATGCCCACAGAGGGGAATGTTCTATGATGATGATGCCCACAGAGGTGGATGTTTAAAAAACATATGTGTATATATGTATCATGTATTTCATGTTAATGTCTCTTAGAAGCACTAAGATGCTACAAGTTGTATCTCCTTAGTGTTCTTATTTATGCTTTCCTTCCTTAGGTACTCAGTACTTTATTCGTACTGACGTCCTTTTATTTGTGGATGCTGCATTTCATGCTGCAGGTCCTGATAGATAGGTACCCAAAGCTCCCCCACCATAATAGGCTTTCCAGTTCAGCGATTATAGGCAAGATCCCTTCTCCGGACTTGACATGGTCTTGGTATGCATTTTTGTTATAGATATTACGGGTATGTCGGGGCCCTATTCCGGCTATGTTGCATTAATTATGCTCCTTTATAGGTTCATAGGCAGGTATCGACTCATGCATAGTTTGGTATGCATTATTGGCATCGTTGTAGCTCATACCTTTTATGTAGTTTTTTAGTAACCTTTTCATCCCATGTGATGTATGTTCATGATCCATATCTACCATTTATATTGATCTCATTATTTCTTAAAGATAATAAGAAGGTTGTATAAAATATACATTGGTGTTCGGCAAGTATGGCCCGGGTGCGAGTCATGATCCTCCAGTTTGGGTCGTGACATGAAAACAACTTTCCATTCTCAAAATACTGATATGAAATTCTAAAACCTTATAAAGCAAACGTGAAAACTCTCTGAATTTTTACAATGTCCAAACATAAAAGATCTCTGAATTTTTACAATGTCCAAATGTTAGAGCTCTCTGAATTTTTTACAATGTCCAAACGTGAAAGTTCTATGAATTGTTACAATATCTAAACATGAAATTCTCTGGAATACTACAAGGTCCAACATGAAAGGCTAATTCAAAGAAAGCCCGGCACAATATCATAAAACATTTTCCCTACTTCGATCCGCCATTATGTGTTTTCGGAAAAAGAGCATCGGTTCAGGTATATTAAGGATAAGACCTTATTTGATTTTAGCATGATCTCGTAATTACACAATTTTGATAACGAGTCATAAAGAAAAATGCATATCCCGGAATTTACGTATATTTTATTAGTCTCGCAAGTTACGTATATTTTCCTAGTTTTGTAAGTTACAATATTCTCCTTATCGGGACATCATATTCAATTGAGTATTTCCTTATTCAATTCAAGAGAGCAGAAAGTTTATATATACAGTATTAAAGTATTTTCATTACCATCGAGCTATAATCGAAAGGGAGGCCCCTATTGGGCAATCTCTGATCAGATGGTAAGTTATATACCGAGCCTACTGTGGCCGAAAGCTTTTGAGCGAGCCAAGTTGGTCGAGATACATAGCCTAGTACGACCGAGCACCTATGGGCGAGCCTACTACGTGAGAGCAAATATATATATATATATATACACTAAGCCTTATAGGGCCGCACAACTATTTTACTTACTATATTAAGAGAGTTTAGTCAGTATCAGCAGGTGAGCATATCTTCAGATTATCTTTGACTTCCAGCTACTTGCAGTTATTATATTGTAAGTTCAGTTTCAGCTTTCAGTATATTGTCTTACATACTCGGTATATTATTTCGTACTGACGTCCCTTTTCTGGGGCGCTGCATTCATGTGTGTAGGTTCAGACAGACAGACCGGTAGGCCTCTTCATTAAGTATTGCCCGAGTTCAGCTTGATCGGTAAGCTCCATGCCTTTTTATGTACATCTTATATATATATATATATATATATATGTTATGAGTAGTTATATATATATATATATATATATATGATATGAGTAGGTCGGGGAACTATTATGTACATCTTATATATATATATATATATGTTATGAGTAGGTCGGGGAACTATTCTGATCACAATGTATCCATCAGTAGAGGCTTGTAGACATATCATGTCAGCTAATGTAGTATGTTGGGCTTGTAGGCCTTGTATGTACATTTGGTTGGTTTGTCATCTGTAATAATTATGATGGAATTTTTGGCCCAGGTTTATATTGACATTTAGTCAGCATTCATAGTTGTCTTACAATGTGGCCCATGGCCAAAGTATGACATCACATGTTTAGAGTTCCTTAGTCACAAGTTGGTACGCAAAGATAGATAAGGCACTGGGTGTCTGTCTTGCCCTCAGGTTCGGTGTGTGATAGCTCAGCTTGACCTACCTGGCTCATCCCGACTTATATGACTAACTATAATTACACAACTCTTCATAAATGCAATGTGAACTGCATGCCTCGATCGGAGATAATAAAAAATCGACACTCCATAAAGACGAACAATCTCACGAATATAAATCTGAGCCAACTACTCTAAAGAGTAGGTAGTCATTACCAGAGTGAAGTGTGCAAACTTGGTCAATCTGTCCACAATGACCCACACTGCATCAAATTTCCTCAAGGCCCGTAGAAGTCTAACGACAAAATCCATGGTGAAATGGTCCCAGATTAACTGTGGAATATCAAGCCTCTGAAGCAAACCGCTCGGTTTGTTATGCTCATACTTCACCTGCTTATAGTTCAAGCACTGAGCCACATACTCCACAATATCATTCTTCATTCTTCTCCACGAGTATTGCTACCTCAAGTCATGGTACATCTTCATGGTACCGGAATGAATGGAATACCACGAATTGTGGGCCTCCTAAAGAAACAATTTCACGCAACCCATCCACATTGGGCACACAAATCCGGCCCTCCAATAGAAATCTCATTCACATCACTATGCTGCATTGTGTCCTTAAGGACAATTAAGTGGGATAATCATACTGACGTGCCTTTATACGCTTAAACAAAGAAGACTGATAAACCACGTAAGCAAGAACCCAGCTAGGCTTCAGAATATCCAACCTCACAAACCTGTTGGCCAAAGACAGAACATCAAAAGCTAACATTTATTTCCCAACTGGAATACAAGCGAGACTACCCATCCTCTAATCCTTTCTACTAAAGGCATCGTCCACCACATTGGCCTTCCCGGGATGATCAAGAATGGTGATATCATGGTCCTTTAGTAGCTCTAACCTCCTATGTTGCCTCAAGTTCATATCTTCTTCTTGCAAATGTGTTGTAGAGTCCTGTGGTGTGTAAACACTTTGCATGATACGATGTAGAGATAGTGCCTCCAAATCTTCAGCGCGAACAATGGCTGCCAACTAAAAATTATGCACTCCTCATACTCGTCAGAACACATGAATGGATCACCATTCTAAGTTAATATGTTCAAAGAAGATGTGATGGATAAAAAACCCTCCACAACATGGTGATAATACCTGGCCAAGCCTAGAAAACTCTGAATCTCATTAGTAGAAGACAGTCAAGGCCAACTCTGATTTGGCCTTACCTTTTTCTGATCCACCTTAATCCCCTCAGTACACACCACATAGCAAAAAATTTCCACCAAATCAAGCCAAAACTCACACTTAGAGAATTTAGCTTATAAATCCTTCTCCCTCAAGGTCTGGAGCACGATCCTCAAGTGCTGCTCATGATCATCTCGGATGGGAGAATATACCAACATGTCATCAATGAATACAAAGATGAATGAATCAAGTTATGGCTAGAATACATTGCTCATCAAGTGCATAAAGGCTAATGGGGCATTGGTCAGCCCAAATGACATCACCAAAAACTCATAGTGACCACAGCGAGTCCTGATGGTCGTCTTCAGAATATCTGAATACCAGATCTTCAATTGATGGTACCCAGTCTCAAATCAATATTTGAGAATACCTGAGCACCCCGAAGTTGATCAAACAAATCATAAATCCATAGTAGTATTTACTTTAACTTGATTGTAGCTTTGTTCGTCTGCCTGTAGCACCCCAAGGTGAAACACCCGATCTGATTAAACCCTTGTCATGAAACTCCTGAAGTTGTTCCTTTAATTGCTCGAACTCCACTAGTGCCATACAATATGGTGGAATAGAGATTAGCGGAGTACCAATCACCAAGTCAATACCAAAATCGATATCCGTATCAGGCGGCATGCCCGACATATCAGTTGAAAACACATTTAGGAAATCTTCTCTCACTACCGGAACTGACTCAACGGTGGGATTATCAACATTGACATCCCTCACAAAAGCTAAATAATCTGAGAACCCAATCTCAACAATATGTTGTGCCTTCAAAAAGGACATTAACCTTCTAGGAACATAATCCAATGTACCTCTCCACTCCAACTGCGATAAATGCAGCATAGCCATGTCGCGATCTTGGCATGAAAATCCAAAATAGAGTGATATAGTGACAACCAAACCATGCCCAATATCATATCAAAGTCAACCATATTGAGTAGCAGAAGATCAATCCCCGTCTCGTAACCCCCGATACTGAATAAACACGACCAATAAATGTGGTCTACCATGATATAATCTTCCACAGGCGTAGACACATAGACATGAGTACTCAAGAAAAACATCTCACACATCCAAACATGAAGCAAAGCAAGCGGATACATACGAAAAAGTGGATCCCGTACCAAAAACAACGGATGCATCTCTATAACAAATTGGAAAAATACCTGTGATGATAACATCTGATGCAAAAGCCTTGGTTGTACCCCGAAAAGCATAGCTACGGTCCTGGCCTCCCCATCTAAGATGACCTTTACCCGTCTGACTTCCACCCCTAGCTGGTTGTGCAGGTGGAGTAGCAACAGGAGCAAACACCATAGCCTATGGACCCTATGGAGGTTTACCCCTCCGAAGTCTTGGATAGTCCCTCACCATAGGCTTAGTATCACCATACTCGAAACAACCTTTATGCGAGCGTGGCTGCTGGTATTGAGTCTGACCCTTGTGGGTACCTGTGTAGGAGGTACACAAGAAAGTTGTTGTGTTGAACGGGCGATCTAAGACCTCGGAATAGCTGGAGTACTACAAGTTGCCTGAGCATCGAATGAGCTGGTCGACTAGCATAACTTCTCCCACGATGCGCTGAAACTACAACATGGGAACCACTAAATCCCCAAGAATCTCGAGGGCTCATAGGCTCCATATCCTCCATCACATGGCCACGCATACGCTCCATCATCTGAGAGATCTCCACAATCTGCTGAAATGGAGCATCCATCTCCAACTCCTGTGCCATACTGAATCTAAGACAATAACTAAGCCCTCGATAAATATACGAACACGCTCTCTAAATGTAGAAACAAAAGCAGGTACATGTCGGGTACTCCGATCCCGTCATAGTCCACTTGCTCGAACTCTTTGTGCCACAATTCCCTCGGGGCTTGGGGAATAAACTTCATTAAAAATATATATGAAAACTGAGACCAAGTGAGTGGAACTGCATCAACTGGCCTACCCTCCTCATAGCCTGCCACCACCTATATGCCGACCCCGTTAGCTACGATCTGGTAAAGGCAACCCCGATCACCTCCACGACGTCCATGGTGTGGGGAATACGATGAAACTGGTCTAGAAAACCTTATGCATACTCACAAACTACGGCACTGAAAGTAGTAGGATTATACTTTTTAAGCCCTCAAGCCTCCTCCGCTCCTTCTCTGATGTCAGTGGACTCACCTCAAGCTGAGTCGTATAACGGGTTGTGCTAGCATAATATCCAGAACGTGACTAATATTGACCCGCTGCTTTGGAGTACAAGCGGC